>CAJFCP010023276.1:7015-25620 GCA_904066005.1 Synergus itoensis | reverse complement strand
TTGCCATTTCTCTTTACCATTTCCTTTTGCCATTCCCTTTGCCATTTACCTTTGCCATTTCCCTTTACTATTCCCTTTGCCATTTCCTTTTACCATTTCCCCTTACTATTCCCTTTACCATTTCCCTTTGCCATTTCCTTTTGCCATTCCCTTTGCAATTCCTTTTGCCATTTCTCTTTACTATTCCCTTTACCATTCCTTTTGTCATTTTCCTTTGCTATTCCCTTTTACTATTCCCTTTGCCATTCCCTTTTGCCATTCCCTTTGCCATTTTCCTTTACCATTCCCTTTGACATTCCCTTTTACCCTTCCCTTTGCCATTTCCCTTTGCTATTCCCTTTACCATTCCTTTTGCCATTTCGCTTTGCCATTCCCTTTACCATTCCCTTTACTATTCTCTTTTCCATTTCCCTTTTACCATTCCCTTTTATCATTCCCATTGCCATTTCCCTTTACTATTCCCTTTACCATTCCTTTTGCCATTTCCCTTTTACCATTCCCTTTGTCATTCCCTTTTACCATTCCCTTTAACATTCCCTTTTGTCATTTCCCTTTACCATTCCCTTTTGCCATTCCCTTTACTATTCCCTTTGCCATTTTCCTTTACCATTCCCTTTGCCATTCCCTTTGCCATTTTCATTTACCATTCCCTTTAGAATAATTTTCTTTTACAATGATTTCCATTTAGAATGTGAAGACCCGTGGTATATGGGTTTTTATAAAATGAAAATCAATATATTCGATTTTCTCGAAAACTATCACTCGCAGAAAAAAATGTTTCAAACAAAAAATGTGTATTTCGATGAGGTCTACAATTTTTGTTGGAGACATTTTTTTTATTTTGCATATTAGCTGAGATAATCGCAGAAAACCATGATTTTTATAGTCTTTATGGTTTCACCATGAAAAATGCCTAGTCGCCAATTTTCACTATCATTTTCGTAATCAGCGCATCAAAATACATAAGTATATGGAGTCTCAAGAAAATTAGAGGTTTAAGCTTTTCGGAACTTTATCCCAGAAAAAAATATATTATAGGTAGAAAATTATTTTAAAAAGCAGGTATAAATATGTTATATCTTTTCGCTTTTTGAGCTTCATGGAGTATTCATTGGAATTTTAAAGACTTTAAAAATCAAGGTAGAGTTGGTTTCCTTTTTGAACTAATATCAAAGGCAGGAAGGAAGGTGGAGATGATTTTCACAAGATAAGTTTAAAGCGGATATTTCGAGCGTCGAGTGATTCGCTTTAAATATAGGGTCCCGTCGACGCCGCCTGAAACACATTCCGACGCGTTCTGGCGTCGACGACGAGACGAACCAAGAAACTGGTATACTTCGAGTTTTACGGTGCGGAAGAGATAGCGGACAGATCGGAAGCTGCGTCATCGTTGGTACACATTAAAATTACGGAAAAAAAAAACTAGTCTTTCTGCAAAATTCTTCGGCAGACTGATATCCGTGAAAGGGCGTAAAAGGAAAAAAATGTACAATTCAATATTCAGTATTCAACAATTCAACATGATTCGTTGCTGGAGCTTCTTAATAGCTCACCATAAAATAAAAAAATCAAGCTAGAGTTTTATTGTCTTGCATAGCGGCTGTAGCGAGTTCGCCAAATTAAAGCGACGCGGCGCCTGGTCATTATTGTCTGCCTTAATTTTTCATGGATCTGGTTGTCTACAATCTACATACACGTCTCTCGTAAATCTTGCACCATATATATGTTTACACACTACACACGAATGGCATAGTTATGTAGAACACGAATAAATTCATGAGTCGTTTTTCGAAGAATCGGTGCATCGAAAGCATGACAGTTAATCAAACTAATGGGTGTTTCTCCAGTCAGTATGGACCAGCAACTGCAAAAGGTTCTCGAACACGTTTGTTCTTCCCTGTTGACACTTCCGTTCTGCAGTTTGTCGAAATAGACGTCACCGCAGCGCCAGCGCCACGAAATCTGCGGCCCCGTACGAAATTGGAAATTGCACTCCGCTTAATTACTGAACTCCCATAGTTTATTAACGATCGGTTGTGCCGTGGTCGAGAAAATTAATCCGCATCGTATGTATATTTTAATAGCGAGTGTATGATGTGAGTATATGTGACCACTAATCAGTGATAACCAGAAACTGTGTGATTACATCAATTTCAAAGATTAATCATTTCTTCACTACATCTGAGTGAGCTTTATATAATCAATTTTTTGATTTCTGATGTTCTCATAGACAAGGAAATTTGTTCTTTTGTGATCCTCTTTTCCAAACCTCTTTTTTCAAAATGTATTATCTAAACTTCTTTATCAAAACCCATTTAGCAACCATCTTTGCTAAACTCAATTCCCAACCCCCTTTCCCATCTCAATTTCCACCCCCTTCTTCTAAACCTTTTTTTAAACCACTTTACCAAACCCTTTACTTGACCTTTTTTTTCAAACCCCTTCACCCCTATTTTTCAAACTCAGTTTGCAGCCCTCTTTTCTAAACTCCTTTACCAATCTACTCCCCTCTTATCAAACCCTATTTTCTAAACTCAATTTCCATCCTCCTTTTCTAAACCTTTCTTTTTAAACCGCTGCATCAAACCCTTTACCCGAAATCTTTTACAAACCCCTTTTTCATACTCGCTTTTCAAACCCCTATTTTTCAAACTCAATTTGCAACCCTCTTTTCCAAATCTCTTTTTCAAAATCTATTATCATTCTAAACTTCTTTATCAAAACCTCTTTTTAAACCTTCTTTACTAAACGCAATTTCCAACCCCCTTTTCTAAACTCAGTTTCCACCCCCTTTTCTAAACCCCTTTACCAAACTACTCCCCTATTTCCTAAACTCCTTCTCGAATCCCCTATTATAAATCCGTGTTTCAAACCTTCTTGCCTAATTCCTTTATTACCACAACCCTCTTTTACAAATCTTTTGTTCAAAATCCATTATCTAAACTTCTTTATCAACCTCTTTTGCAACCCTCTTTACCAAACGCATTACCCTTTAACTCTTTTCCCTCTTTCACTGAGAAAACTGTTTGGTTTGGAAAACAAAACTTTTTGTTGCTATAGAAGCAACAAAAATTGTTGGTTGTGTAAACCAAATTTTTGTTGAACCAACCAAAGTTTTTTTAATTCAACCAAAACCGAGATTTTGTTGGTCTAAATGAATTTTCTTTGTTCAACAAAAGGTTTGTTGAAAGAAACCAGATTTGGTTGGCACAACCAAGAAATTTGTGTTGCTTCTATAGCAACAAGAAGTTTTGTTGTCCGAACCAAACAGTTTTCTCAGTGTTGTCTTTTTGCCAAACTTAATCTGTACCGCCTTTACTAAATCATTTGTTAAACCACTTTACCAAACCCTTTATCCAACCTCTCTTTTCCAAACCCCTTTTCCATACTCGTTTTTCAAATCCCTTTACCGAGCCCCTTTTGCGTGATTTGAATGATTAGAAATAATAAGAAATGATGACAGGTGATTGGCAGGAAATGCATGTGATTGCAGATGGAAAATGATTAGTCTCTCATTTCGTCATCTTAATCAATCCCTTGAGTGTCAAATTGACACTCTGAGGTAAATTAAATTAAAGATAGTTTTTTCTTTCATATGAAATCAGTGAGGGAATATTAATTCAAAATTGAAGAACTTTTTTATGTAGATTCGAATATTTTTATGTAGAAACTAGCGCGCTTTTCTCCAAGTATTCAAATAGAATAATTGTGCGGTAAAGTTGAAAACAATTTCAATTTGACACAAAGGACTGATGAATCCTCACCCTCATCAGTGATGAGAGTTAGGAGTACTTAAAACTGATTGTAATTACTTGCAGACTAATTTCATTGATTACATGAGATTGGGATTGTTAAATGATGGCAACAATTTTCTCGTGATTCAAAGTATGTAATATAAAATGATTTCTTAGTATTTCCCGGAATTAGTCACTATGTAATACGTGTTGAGGAAAAAGGTCGCCTATATATAAATTCTTTTCATTGTGTCATGCTTATCAGTCCTTAATTTACATGAATAAGTAATAAAAATGACAGAGAAGGGACTGAATATCATTACTCTTGTAAAATAATTCATTTATCAAACTTCTTGATCTCGTAAGCTCTAACGTTAATACGCAATAGTTATTTCTACTCTAGGGCGGTATGAATCGACAAATGTAATGAAATCCAAACATCTGGTCTCGAATATCAAAGTCGGGCTTGCCTCTATAGCTGCAGGATTCGGGGAACATGTCGATTCGGATGATGGTAAGAGTAATTACAATTGAATTAAGCGAGCAGATGTCACTCGAGATAAGAGACTATGTAATTTCAAGGTCGTTAAGTTTAAAGGTACTATAAATTCAATGCTTTCATGAAACCAGAAGAAAATAATTATATATAAACGTATACAGAATGACGTATACAGAAAAACGTATACAGAATCGACGTTACTGCTCTCGACTGAAAGCAAATCGAAATTAAATCATACATCCCATAAAAACTCCGTTTTCCACACTCACTTGATCACGAGTGGCTTACTCTTTTCATATAGGAGTTCTGAAGCTCTGATAACAATTTGTACATAGGGGGAAATATGAATCAAACAAATGAATGGAAAATATAAAAATAAACCACTTCATCTGTAAAAAGAATGCTGTGGGAATTACAAAGACAATTGTCGAACGAAAAAATCCATTGAATATGAATAAAAGTTTTGTGTGAAAGGATTTTCAAATCTGATTTTTTTGGTGATGAGAGTACTTTTTGTTGGTAGAGTTACTGGATTTGGTGTTCAAAGTGTCATTTAGGGAAATTCTCACGCGGTCTGTATTTTTTTGACAGGAAAATGTCGTCTATTAAAAGCTTTTTTTTGGATCCATCGAATTGGAATGATTGTAAAAGTTTCTTTGTGAAAAAATGGTCTTCTTTTTACTATTTTTATCACTCCTTCTGAATTACCATTCAAATGCACAATTCCCAATGCACAGGCGCCAATTTCTACATTTCTTATGCGCAATTTATGCCAATTTCATGACACTCATTTTTTTCCTCTCCTCATAAAACATTCAGTCTCCCTGACTTATCTGATTATATCAATTTCCCTTTTCTATGGCTTCATCATTTAACTTAAATCCTTTATTAACGTGACTAAAATATTTCTAATTTTGTTTCCTAAATGAAATTTAGGCATTTTCTAAAATGAAACTCGTAATAATTAAAAGAAAGGACCATTGATTTTTCCCACATTTAAAAGAGGTTAATAATGGTCAAAGATAATAATAATTAGAGTTGAGGTTTACAAGTTTCGAAAGTTATAATTGCTTATAACAGTTGTACTAATAGAGTTCGCGATACTGAAGCCAGAGGTTTTCAACTAAATATTAATTAATTCTACAGAGAGGTAGATGAAAATTGCATCACCTCTATACAATTTAAAAACTTAGTTATGCAATTTAAGACACAAATTAAACGTCGCCTTTGATTCAACTTTTCTACAGTCACAGATTTAAACTTTTTCAATATTTCTTAGATATTTTCTGACATTTTCAATATGAATTTAATTGTTGAACTCTTATGATGCATTCATGCAGAATAGTGTGTGCTGTAGCACACTTTGTGCAGTCAAAATTTCGAACTTAGAAAAAGAGTGAAAGACAGAATGATGAAAGAGAGAGAGAGTGAGAAAGAGAGGAAAATCTTCACAGAAGATTTTATCAGAAATCAGAAGAGACTTTACTGGTATAGGAAACTGTTCCAGGAAAAACTTCTTTAGGGATTAATTGTCCAAAAAGTCTTGTCTGGCAGAGCCATGAGTCACTACAATTCTTTTTCTAGTACCAAAAGATACGATCATAGTAGATACTTTCCAAAAAAGGTGTCTGTGGGGTGCATGAGGTACAGCACTTTTTTATTCAATTGGACACAGCTCATTGAAAGAAACTTTTCTAGATAAAGAGTTCTGTAGAGAAAAATTCTTAAGGTAAAACTTGTCAGGAATATCAATCTCTTCCCATAAATACAAGAGTATTTCTGCACATATACAGAAATACTTTAAATAGTTTAATTCTTTTAACACTCATCACCTCGCAAGTCCAGAGGAGGAGGGACGCAGAAAAAAAATCTGTTGAATCTACAGAAAAATATATAAATTCTACACATAAAATTTGTAAATTTTATATTTACAATTTTTTTGTACTTTCAAACATAAAAATAAATGCCTTAGAAACAATTATTAATTAGGAACATGCGGTTTATTCGTTTGGACATACTTATAGCCAATCGATATTTGTAAATTTTAACGCATATATAACAAATAAAATTTCACACGCAACGCTGGGGGGAATCGAACGCACGACCTGTGGGAACGATAGTCCATGACCTTAACCATTATCCTAACTCATGAGATGGTGTCTTCCAAATTTTTCCACAATGCACTCAGTCATACACAAATATTAAATTCAACAGATTAAATCTGTAAAATTTACAGATTTCTTTTGTTAAATTTACAAATTTTCATCGCTCCAAATCAAAAGATTTTTATCTGCTCTCTCAATCTGAATTAGTAAGAAGTTACTAATTAAATAGTGCCGATTCGCTTACTAATTCACGTTAGTAAGCATTTTTACTATCAATTAGTTAAAAACTACTAATTTTCAGTAAAAAATTATTAATTCATTCAGTAAGGCTTACTAATTGATTTAGTTACTCTTACTAAATGAATTAGTTGTTTTTTACTATGAATTAGTAGTCTGTAAATTTTACAGATAGAGTTGTAAGATTAACAGATTTTATCTGTTATAGTAACAGATTTTATCTGTTAAAATAGCAGAAATGTCCAACAGATCTGAATCTGTAACTTTAACAGATTCATTTTTCTGCGTGCAGTTTTCCTGGAATTTAGTAACTTTTACTATTTCAAATTGTAACTTTTTGCAATGAAGAAACAGTGTTTGCAATTTTCTTAGCAAAAATTACAATTTTAAATAGTAAAACTTTCAAAATTCATGGAAAAATGCGTTGAGAGCGCATGTTCACTATTTTAAATGGTAAATTCAGCCATTTTCTTTTTTCCGTGCATTCTTACAAACAGAGAATTTTTTCTGAGGCTGCACTTCTTTTTTTCATTAAAAGGTTGCTAATCTGGAATATTTTATTTGAAGTAGTTTGTTCTCTAAATAAATATAAGTAGTGTTTATGATCTGATCGCGTCAACATAAAAACTTCACCTTCCCTTCTCAAATCGTTATCCTTTCTCGTGACAAAGGTAAAACTCGTTAACTACCCTGGACATGATGGGGAAGGCGAGAGATACGCCGACGTAGCGCCTTTGGACAAATCGATTGGAAAAATGGCTTACCATTGTTCTGGAACTCGGGGGTACCATCACTTCCGGCGACGACGCAGGGCGTTGTCGTCAGCAGCGTCAGCAAACTTGACAGAAACACCAACGGTGACGTGAGCTGCATCTCGAATCGAAGCCAGGTGATGCTCCTAATATGGTCAATACGTAGCACAATGTGTGTACTTGAACTCGTCAATAGCATGAGCGGACATTCGCGATCACTTACGATCACTTACGCACGATCGAATACCGGAGACAAAATAAAGAACAAATAAAGAAACCGAACTCGAGAAAGACAGAAAGTAACAAATGTGATGGAAGCACATCAATGAATTTCTCTCTTCGTCGACTGCCCTGAATTTCGATCTTTTAGTCGATCCACTGTGCTCTTCACCAATCCCAATTTGGAATAATAAGACATTCTCACACCTGGCTCTGGACTTTGAAATTCTTCTCGATTATAAATGCAGTCAATGTTTCTTTGATGTATCTGCACAGAAAATTGAAAAATCGGTTAGGCAAGGTATTGAGAAATAAAATGTTTTGTAATATTTACTATACTATTGTAACTTTTCGTTTTTAAACGAAATAATTTTATTAGGGATTCGAATCAATATTTTTTGGACACGCGAGAAGAAATAAGAGTTCACATGGAGTAAAATATATTTATTTCACATAAAGAATAAAGTATGGAATTAACACAAATTTTATAGAATTTAATCGATTTAGATACTCTAAAGGAATTCCGTAGATTTAAAATTATTCGTAGCATATAAGAAATATATAGAACGAGTGAGTAAAATCTTCACATTAACTTTTTATAAACATAAATTCTTATTCGCAATTTGCTTACTTTGATTGATAAAATCTCAATTACATGCATGTAGAATTCTCACACTAACTTCTTATAAACATAAGTGCCTATTCGCAACTAGCTTACTTTTATCTCTTTGGATAAAATCACATAAATGTAAAATTCTTATACTAAATATGAATTTCAATGATTTTGAGGATTTCTGGGGAAGGGTTTAAAGTTCTTTTTATTAAAGAAATGGCCAAATCGGCAATGTTTGTCATGAGCAAAAGAGTATATTCCAAGCTAGTCGTGGTCGCATGGAGAGACGATGATTTCTCTAGTTAGAGATGAATCCGGGCTAGGATACCACAGACAAGCTGTAGGTCCCGCACAAAAAGCATCTCCAAGGTAAGCGAATCGGGGCTCAGATACCACAGACAAGCTGAAGGTCCTGCACCAAAAGCACCTCCTTTGCAGAGTCTTCACCGCTCGCCACCGAGCCTCCCGACTACTGAATTCGCACTCTACACCCCTTTTTATCTTACTCTCCCCATCAGTCTAGCGAACCGAGAACTTAGAGGGGAGCGTGAGTCTGCGCTTTACTTGCCAGGACGCGGGTAACCGTTCCCCAGGGATACGCTGTAACTCATAGGTTACACTATCTTGAGTTTATAAGTTCGATTTCAAATTCTTTTAGTAATGCACAACGATAAAAATAGTGACAAATAGGTATCAGAATACGATCAAAATACTCGTTTTTTGTAATCAAATTCTCATCTCACTTTAGATTGCTTCAGATCGTAATAGCGAGCATCTCGCTTCACACGGGAATAATCGAGATTATGTCGATTTTATAATTACACCAAAACCCCGATTCTACGGCTTTTTCGGGCATGCTCTGAAGTTCCTGTGAATCGATTTTAGAATCGACATGCGGTCAAAAGTTAGGGCCGTATCAACCATAACATCTCGCGCGCAGTTTAAAATGACAAAAATACTTTTCTTTTGTTTACGATGAATAATTGCTTTCTAACTTACAAAATTAGACCAAAATTAATTCAGAGTAAAACTAAAAAGAATTAAATTACTTTTCTGTTAATATAAAATATACTTAAGAAACTGAAAGAAATGGAAAGAATAACGAAATTACGCATTTAGGGTACCGCCCGATTTTTGGCTACGACACTGCCGAGTTCGTGGCTGCTCGTGGCGCCCTCATTATAGAACGGGACCATAGAATCGGGGTCCGTAGAATCGGGGTTTTGGTGTAATTTAATCATATGGCTAAATATTAAATTACATTTGATCAAAAATATTTTACTTTAAAAAATTTTAATTTATCATAAATAAAAAAATATAATTTGCACAGAGAAATAGGGTCGGCGCACCTGTTTTGGCCACCGTCAGTCCTGTTGTAGCCACCATCAATTTTCGTAATTTATTACGGTTCCGTTGGCTCTATTGCATTTTGACAAACGTAGTTTGATGACTCGTCAAAAAACTGCGTTCTTCAATATGCAGTAAAGCCAACGCAACCGTAATAAATTAAGAAAATTGTGATAGTGGCCACAATAGGAGCAGTGGCCAAAACCGGTGCACCGACCCTACCTGCAAATTATTTTAATTTTTAAAATACATATTTCAAAAAGTACATAATTTAATTTGAAAAAAAACATATATACGATAATTTTGAGAAAATTAATAATTTTTTTATTAAATTATATTAATATTAATTAATTTGATACTTTAAAGATCCTGCATCCTTTTCTTTGAGGGAATCTGTTTCTGTTGACTCGCAAATTTCCATTTCGCCACAAGTCATTTTGACACTTATATTGGTTCGCGTTACTTGAATTTGACTAAGATGTCATTTTGCATCTATCGAGAAGTTGATCGCAATTTTTAAGACGATATGGGACGAAAAATAACAAGTGAACATATGAGAAACTCGTTTAGAAAATTGCTCGTATTTCGAACAAAATCGAACGAGACAGACGATCATATCGTATCTTTATGCACCACTAAATTCTATACTCAAATACAATAGTTTGTACCATTGGTTGTAGAGGACACCAATTTGCCTCGCCCTCGCCTAGACTTCATTTAACTTTGCTAATTTAGAGGGAGGATGACTTGTTCGTCTATAATATAGGTATAATAACTATTCGCACATTATTAGCGACAGTATCTCTCTAAGTTTCCAGACAGTTGATTGTTGAATGTTCATGGAAGTCAGTTCTACATATGCTGCTTTGAAATCGGTGAAACTTATGTATGTCATCTTAGAAATCTCAATCTGAGGAAATTCCATGGATCATTTACAAAATCAGGAATTGATAACTTTATTATGAACTGAATACCAATTACTAAACTTCCCAATATGTGACTAATATACAGAATACAGAATTGTCATTAGACACATTCTTCTAGTCAGAAAAATGATGTGAATAAAGTTTCGAACGTTCATTGAACGATCCAAAAAAATTTTCAATTTTTAAAAATTTCTTTCGCTAATATTACTTCAAGGACCTCAAAAACACGTTCTATGGAGAAAAATTCCACACTTTATAATTCTAAGGGTGAGAAACAACCCGGCTTAACGTACTTTAACGAATGTGCCATTTTAAAGTCGTTAAAATTAACATTTATTCACAAAAAAAAATTGTTCAAGCCTTTAACAGTCGTAACTGGAAGAAATCCTACAATTAAGCCAACACTCGAAACCATCCCCAAAAACCACCCCTTGAGAAAAATAACAAAAATCGAGAAAATGACCCTATAATTAATAATTATATAAAAATTTTTCGACGTGGAAAATTATCTTTAGTAGTCTAACGAATAATACATATTAGAATCCCCGGACCGACACCTACAAACCACCCTCCGTGGTTGAAGTTTCAGACGTCTAGTTTGACGAAAATTTTTATTTAATTTTTTTTTTGCATTTTTTAGATTAAGAATATCAAAAAAGTTCCCAAAATCATTTTATTTTTATTTATTTACTAGTAGAAATTTACCCAGCGTTGCCCGGGTTTTTAATAAATTTCAAAGAATTTTATAGAGATTTTAAGTGATTTTTCATTTTAGAGAATTTCAAGATATATCTTGAAACGTCGAAGGATGTTTAAAAGAATTTAAAACAGTTTAAGAATTTTCAAGAGTTTTCACAAGATGTCAAGGGATTTTTCTAAAAGTTTGAAAGAGATATCAAAAGAATGTTCCAGAGATTTTTAAAAATTTTATAGATTTCACAAGATTGCAAGAGACCTTAAAGGATTTTATCAGATTTTAAGTGACTAAGAAATTTCAAGGGATTTAAAGATATTTCAGTGATAAGTGATTATAAGGAATTTCAATGGATTTCAAAAGAATTCAAGAGAATTTAAAAATTTTCAAAAGATTTCAAAACATTTTAAGTAATTTGAAGAAATTTTAAGGAATTTATTCCAATGTGGAGTAAATAAAATGAAATTCCTTTTAAATCCCCTAACATTACTTGAAATTCTTTAAAAACTTTTAAATCTCATGTAAATGATTATTTAAAATATATAAAAATTCCTTGAAATTCATTAAAATCTCTTGAAATATCTTCAAATCTCTTGAAATATCTTGAAATATCTTTAAATTCCTTAAAATTCGTTAAAATCAGATAAAATTTCTTGAAATTTTGTAAAATCTCTAAAAAAAATCTATTGATAATAACTCTTTTCAACTCTTTTAAAAATACCTTTAAATTCCAAAAATCAATCAAAATCTCTTAGCATCCCTTGAAATTCCTTGAAATCACTATAAATCTCTTGAAATCCTTTTATAATTTTTTAAATCTTATCAAATCTTTTGAAATTCCTCAAAATTCTCTAAAATGACTCCTACACCCAGAAAAAAAGTTTGTTTGAATTCAAATAAACGTATATTTTTTATTTAATTCAAAAAAAAAATTTCTTTGAATCAAATAAATTTTATTTAATTCAAAGATATTTTTTATTTGGCTGTATATCAAATATACGTTTATTTGATTCAAACAAATTTTTTTTTTGGGTGTAGTAAATAAATAAAAATTTTGCGTTTTGGGAACAGTGGAAACTCTTTTTTTTGTTATTATTCCAATAAATGTAAAAAAAAATCGTGACTATCGTCTGAAACTTCAACCCAATGATATAAAGAAACAAATATAGAATTTTCAAATGAAAACTGAAATAAATTACTAAATTAAAGATGTGACACCATTTTGGAGGAAGTGTGTGCTTCTTTCAAAATTTGACAGACTGTAAGTGACAGGTGGCTCTGAGAAGCGCGGGAATTTTCAGCTTAAAGCGTACGGTCTCCAGGGATTTGGGCACTTTTTCCTATACTACTATTTCGAATGCTTTTTTTGTAACTCTCTTCGTTTCTTCTTTAGCTGCGATCACGTGTATCTCGTTATTGCGCCGGACGCATCGTGACGAGGGCAAGGCGTCTTTGATTGCTAAACAAGCCGACACTTTTTTACAGATCTGGACCTCCATGCTCATTCGGACCTCGAGTCTTATTCACAAAAGATTTTTTTTCTCTTTTTCCTATGATATAAGGAACTGGCGCCAGTATCAAAAATGACCATTTCATTTATACATACTTTAATATTTTATTATCTCCGTTTGCATAGTCTTTTGTCATTTTTCTCTTAAAGAATCTCTTTATCCTCTATACTTTTGATTTTTGACATTTTCGAAAAATACTTAGTAATTTTAAGGCCAAAACGGGAAAATTTTATTTCATTACTTAACCCTTTGCGGCACAGTGGGAACCCTGATTCCCACCTTTTTTATTACCAACTTTTTTACCTGGATTCAATGTTTTTTAATGTATTAACAAAAAATTCTTATTCATATAGTATTTGAAGCATTATAGAGAATGTAAAAAAATGATGAAGAACGTATTGTGTAAAATTATAAATTGTTATAAAAAAAAACAAATTTTGAAAATTGTTCTTTTTGATTCCTCATAGAGGAAGCTTTGTAATCGTTACATTTTCTAATATTTTTAAAATCGTTTAATTAAACTTTCCTCACGTGATAAATGTCTAATACAACATTCTAATTAATTGTCAAAATGACGGATCCAATATGGCGGACAAAGTCTTGAAATAATTGCTGGATTTTCATAAAACTTGTTACCCGGGAGTTTTTGAGGTCGATGATTACGAATCTGAAGCCCAATTTGCAAAATTCAAAATAGAGAATCCAATATGCGACCTCAAAAACCCCCGGGTAACAATTTTTATGAAAATCCAACCACTTTTGCAAAAATTTGTCCGCCATATTGGTCCCGCTATTTTGAATTTTGAAAATCTGACTCCGAATGCGTAATCAGCGACCCCGAAAATTTGTTTCTTAGAAAAATGTGTGCGGCAAAGCAGGGTTAATTATCTTACACGGTTTTGATTATCTTACATCTTTTGTAAAAGATTGTAAAATAAATATCAACGAAGGTTTTATTGCCAATTCTCAAAAATTTGGAAGCAATAAATTATAATACAAAACAGGTGTTAAAAATGATATAAAAGATTTATCTTTAATTGTTTGAGGAGACACGGAGATTTTTATATCAAAAGATCAATTTTCACAAGTTATTTTAATTTAAATTGTTACAATTAAAAATTTTTCGTACGTAAACTCTCAGAAAACTCTCCCTTAAAAAAAATGTTTAGGTTTTTGATTGAGACCATTCTTGGTGTCTAAAACTCGACAATTGTGTCCTTTTCACGGGGACATCCTGAGCACGCATTCAGCTGCCGAGTTTGAGTGACCATGGGGTTTTTAATCCGCTAGGTAGGTGAATTGGGCACACACAGAGTTGAATAAGCACAAATGTCAATGTATGCAAGAGATAAATAATCAACAGGAATATCAGCCTCCTTTTTAGAAAAAATAAATAAGACACTTTTTCGTAAAATCAGGCGGGGCAGTTGAAAATATTTTTCCGCAAGAAGAAAACGCGAAGTGACAATTCCTAAAACTTTATCTATTTACTCGAATATCTCAAAGTATCTCAAAACTGTTATACATAAATTGCAGTAACCGCATTTCTTCATTTAAAAATAAAGTGAAATAAGAATAAAAATAAAAACACTATGTTGCGGTTTGCTATTTTGGGAAATTTCAGGACGCATGCGCGTACAAGAATTCAAATCTTTCGAATACTTCTCTTCAAAAATTATAAATATGCCATTTTAGAAAAGTGATAGAAAAAAGTACTCATGCCGCAAGATTACTGTACGAACAATTTAAAAATGTATATTAATAATAATAAATGTAATTATTCTGTAAAGAATGAATTGCACAAAAAATTAATGACATTCCTCAGTGCATTGTTAAAAAAATGTTCAATGAAAAATACTCATTTCTTCAAAATTCTTCAAGTGAAAATCTATAAATTGTGATGAAGGTTTGAAAATAGTTAAATACGTTTCTCGCGCATGCGTCATCTCACTATAAATAAATAAGTAATATCTACTAAAATAGTCGTAATCATAACAACTTGGGAAACTATTTTTGCAGCTCTAATTAAACGAGGTATTTAACAGATTCAATATTCAATTCAAACAAGAATTTCCCTACACTTTTTTGTATCCTCTCATATCATTTTTTAAATTAAATTGCAACAATTTAAGTGCACATACCTATAAAAAATGTTATTCCTATTCAGCAATTAATAATCCTTTCTACGTGAAATCCTAACTTGTTTTTTTTTTATAATTCATAATTATACACCATTAGCACCAAATTATCACTCGCACATAACATTTGATCACTTTCAAATAATGCACAAAATTAGTAGCACTACACTCAATTGGAATCGATCACTGACGTCGAATTAACGGTACACGTGAAAGAAATTTTGAAATTCGAGAAATGCCGCGAAAGAAAAGTAAATGTCGTCAAAGGTGGATGCACGCGCCAAGCAAAGGCTGCCACCAAACTAAAACCAAAACTAAAGACACGCGTGCACTCCCCGCTATAAAGTTCCTTGTGGAATACACGTATTATACGTACACTAATAGACACCTCACATGGATTTGTCACCCACACGGAAACACGCGATTCGAAAATACACACGCATCCCATCAGGAACGTAACCTGCGGGGGGCACGGATTCGAGAAAGGGACCGACTTAGTACTATTATTCATCCCCCCTCTCCTGCTACACATCCACATTCTAAACTCTAGAATTTACAGTCCACACTTTATAAAACCAGCATGAGTTTGATGTTACGTTTGGCACCACCTTCCATTAACTTTTTAGATCATCATTCCACATTACCATTAAAAAAAGATACGGCTCTTCATTATCCGAAAAAAAAGTATAACACGTTCGTTGAGTGTATTAAGAAGATAATAAATAAATTTTATTTTAATACACTCAAAACATTCGTGGAGTGTATTAAGAAGATAATAAATAAGATGATTAAGACATATTTTGGTTGTTTCAAGGAACGCAATATATCAAGTTAAAATTAGAAAAGGTCAATGATTAGCGAGAAAAAAAACGTAATCTTGTTAAACCACTGATGATGAAACTTTTGCTTTTGTTTACACTTTCGAAATTGTTTGAAAGTGTTTTAATAACGCATTCCGTGTAGAAATTTGTATGTAGCCTCGACCAGGCCCCAACCGGGCCTAGATTGGACAGTTCGATTTATGATCGGAGCCGCAATCTGGAAATTTCTACCTGAGATGTATTATTTCAGTCGTTTTTTTAGCCTCTGTAAAGTTAGACTACAGTTGTACCTTTTACTCCCTAGGGAATAAAAAGTAACTTCATATTTAAATAATTCTAATCCATAGTCCCGAGTAGAAATTTTGCTGTGGCCCCGATTGGACCCAGATTGGGGAATCTGGCCCCGATCGGGTCCAGATCGGGGGATTTCAGGCCGGGGATGAAACACACGGCCCTACCAGGCCCAGACCTGGCCAAACCTGGCCCGATCGGGCTGGGCGTTTCATCACCGATCTGGGCCAGGTTTGGAAATTTCTACACGGGTATTATCAAGGCCACCTGAACGAGCTTCTTTTTACTCCCTAGGGAGTAAAAAGTTACTTAAATCATGCATTTGTTTTAAAAAGTCTCATTTCTCTCCCTTGATACATAATCTATTATTTTAAAATTATTTTTCAAAAATGATTTTTTAAATTAGTATAATACTTTGTGTGTTGAGTTTTTTTTTTAATATGGTTCTAATTTATTTAAAATTAATCACTGTAAATATATACATTTCATTTACTGAAAAATGTGGACTTTTAAAAATTGCAGGGTACACAGTCTTCCCCTTTTTTTGAGAGAAATTCCCCTTTTTTTAATTAAAAATGTTATTTTCAGTCAATTTTCTAAACCTATACACCAAGCATATTAATTATTGTTTTGTATACCTACTCGTCTATGGTGAGGACCAAAAAAATGTAAAAATTAATTTTGCTAAATGTATAAATCAGTTTTTAAAAGATAATTCTGTTCCTTTAGTCCAGTTGTGAACAAAACAATAATCTCTCTAAATCTGAATTAGTGAAAAGTCGCTCACTAATTTATTTTAATGAAACATTCTACTAATTTTTAGTCATTTTATGACTAAAACTTTAGTGAAAAGTTCAAAACTACTAAATGAAATAATGAAATACAACTAATAATAATTAGTAAAAATTTTCACTAAAATAAATTAGTGACCGAGTTTTCACTAATTCAGATTTAGAGAGATTAATATGCTTCGTGTAGATTTAGAAATTGACTGAATAGAAAATTATAATTTATACATCGAGATGAATAAAAATATATTTACTTAAAAAACATTTTTTCTTACCTTATCTGCAGGTAAAAATTATTGTTCAATCTTTCCCCTTTTTGTAAAAAAATCACCCTTTTTGAGCTCATTTTTCGCTGTGCACCCTAAAATTGAGAAAAAAATGTTCTTTTTTTTAAGTTGATGTATACGACACTGTGTGAAGTTTGCGCGATGATGAGAGCGGGGGTGTAGAGAACAGAGAACATTTCTGGCGTATCATTGCACATACGATTAAGCGATCGGGGGGAGGAGAAGCTTCCCTTTTGCGTCAGAATTGTGTAACGTTGAGGGTAGTAAATGCCGAGGGGTGCGATGTGATAGAGAGCAGCATGGCGAATGACGATGCTTTCAGATTTAGGGAACAAACGTGCCATAAGCGAGGGGTGCAAAAGCATGCAATGTGCTTCAAAAGTTGCAAGTCAATAGCTCTTTCAAGTTATAAAACAATGATTTCTATGTCGCCGAAAGTTCTATTAAGATGTTCTAAACTTACATTAAAAATTAAATTTACTCTATACTGATTTATCTATATTTAATATACTTTTTTGTAAAAATCGTATAGTAGAATAATAATTGCAGTTTATAGATTAAAAGGTAGCAACCCTCATTTTATTATGAAGACATATTTTAGAAAAGATAAAAATCGAATGCCTCTTGAAAAGATGCATCTTAGAATCCATCGAAGACGAAGCCCGTATCTAAGGAAGCCCTAGGCGGCCTCCTAGGTTTCAATTCAATTTTATTTCACTTCTTTTGTGTTTTATTCTTTCCCTTTTTACTTGTCTCCATCCCTTAAACCACTTGGGTCGACCCCTCATTCTGCGCTTCACTTCTCCACTCCCCCATTGTTTACAAGCCACCCAATTACCCTAGATGTTCAATAATGCCGCTAAACCACTACAAACGGTTGAAACTGTTTTTACCTGTCGCTTCTTTTCAATTTGAGGAGCATTAGCCTTACACTGAAAGAAATTATATACAAAAATACGTTAAAATCGATATTAGAATTTAGTATAATCTTTTACGATTTAGGGAAATCGGGTATTCCTATCTTAAAAAAGTGGTGTCACGAAATGTCTCGAAAATCTCGCATACATTGTTGTTGCAAACCTGATTGGCTTTTGAATGACTTGAAGTTGAAAAAAGAAAAACAAACTAATGATGCAAAAATCCCTTGAAAATCCACAAAAACCATTAAAATCATGAATCTCTTGTAATCCAAGTTAAAATACGCAAAAATCTCTAAAAATTTCTAAAAACCTCTTGGAATTTCTTAACATTTGAAATCTCTTAAAATCCTTAGAAATCTTATCAAATTCCATGAAATCCTTCAAAATTCTACAAAACCTTTTAAAAATGAGAGAAATCTCATAAAATCCTTTAACATTTTACAACTTTCAAAATTCTTTTAAATTCTAGAAAATCTTTTAAAAATCAGAAAATCCCTTCAAATTATTCGAAATCTCGTCATAAAATTTCACAAAATTCTTAAAAATCCCATAAAATATTTTTAAAATTATTAAAATCTCTTGCATTCTTTTAAAATTCCTGGAAATTTTATGACAACATTTAGAATTCGCTTAAAATTCTTTGAAATCTCTTAAAGTTTTTAGAAACCTCATAATTTTCTTCAAAATTTCAAAACATTTCAAATCCCTTAAAATTCCCTACCT
>CAJFCP010023267.1:7750-18516 GCA_904066005.1 Synergus itoensis | reverse complement strand
TTGTTTTTGAAATTTTTGATACCGAATTCGTAATCAGCGACCCCAAAAACCCCTGAGTAAAATAATTTGGCCCATTTTATGAACATCTTCTACTTTTGGCCAAATTTTCGGGATTCTATCCCACTGTGCATTCTTGTGGCCAGACCGCTACTGCATTTTAGTAAGAAAACCATATTCTGCTTGCATAATTGGTAAAGTAATTGCCAATTGTCAAAGTAAATCTTAAATTAAAAAATCTGCCCGCTTGTGCCCTGCAGGAAGCTTGCGCCTTACAGGACGCTCGTACCTATATGTTTTTTTTAAATTACTTTAAATTTAAATTTAATTAAATCAAATTTAAATTAAATTAAATTACAGCTTTGAATGCAAAAGAAAACTAATTTACTTAAGGTTCTATCGACCTTAAGGAGCACATTCTCATCAAAGTCTAAAGGGTCTTTGACTTTTGGGCTCCTCAAAAATACCCACTCTGATTTTTTGGCTCCATCCCTTCATGCCAAGAAATACCTCATTTTTACCACAGATGTATGAGGCATCAAGGGGGTATTTTTGATGAGCCCAAATATAAAGACCCTTCTCACTTTGCCAAAAATTGCATAAGATTATTTTTCATTAAAGTAATATTTGCGTGACAAAAGTTGGGTAGTTTTTGTCATCAATTGCCAAGGGTTGTTTTTTGATAACTTTCGTTTAGGGGATTCAAGAGCCCAAAAAAGCTCGATATTACAGTGTGCTTTAATTTTTGAAAAATTGCATTTCTGTAATTGGGGTTGATTTTGAAACTTAACGGCTATTTTTTAAGTGTTTATTTTTGCGGAATTGAGGAGCCGAAAAAGCTCAAAAATACTGTGTGCTTCAATTTTTGAAAAATTTAACTTCTGTGATTGGGGTTGGTTTTGGAGCTTAAGGATTGTTTCTGGAGAGTTTTTATTTTCGGATTTTAAGAGACCCAAAAAAACCAAAAATTATGGTGCAAGTGATTTATTTTTATTTTGCGATTTTAGACGCCTCCACAATAAAATCGATTTTTTGAAAAATGTAAAGAAGACCAAAAATTTGTATTGATGTCAAAAAAAAAACCCAAAATTATGAGATATTAGAAATACATAAATTCGATTGTGGAGGTACTAGGTTTATGAATCTCCGGGCGCTGACTGCAAACAGATTCTTCCTTTACTGGCGCCTAGCTGTGGCGCCAGTCTGTAATTGTTTTGCTGTAGGATTTTGTTTTGTTGTAGGATTTCATATAGGAGCAAGTCGTAGGTTTGAACGTAGGACTTTTTGTAAATTCAAGTTGTAGGTTCCTACTTAGATTAGATTGGGCTGAAGTCCTGAAGTTTCAGACGTCTAAGGCAGATGAATTGAGATTTGTATAATATTTAAAAGGTTTAGTTGAATTTTAAAAGGACTGCATAAAATTTTAAGAGATTTTTAAGGAAGTTTAGAGAATTCAAAGCATTTTAAGGAATTTTAAAGTTTCTTCCTTTAAATTCTCCTGAAATCCTTTAGGAATACTTGATAGTATCTTTGAAATCTTAGAAAATATCTTAAAATCCTTGAATCACTTGAAACTTCTTGAAACCTTCTTAAATTCCTTAAAATCACTTGAAATATCTTAAAATTCACTAAAATCTCTTCCACAACTTATCTTCCACAACTTATCGTTACAACCCTTAAATAGCTGTGAAGTTGTATCAACTTTTGTGCTCATTCAATGAGCACTTTGCTTCCTCATAGGGGAAGCATTAATTAGTTAATAAATTGTATTAATATTAGGTCACCTGATTCGTGTCAACACAAGAAACTTACATCAGCTTTAAATTTTTATTATTTGAGAAATTATAGTTGAAAAATTAATTTTTGAAAAATACAATTAACCATATAACTTTCTTATTCCTCAATGAAATGCATTAATCATATAGGTCAATCGATTCATCTCGACACGAAGAATATTTATTTTCCTTACGTCAGCTCAAAATTTTGATTATTTGAAAAGTTATAGTTGAAAAATTAATTTTTGAAAATACAATTAACCATAACATCCTTATTGTTTAATGAAATGCATTAATCATATATAGGTCAATCAATTCGTCTCGATGAAAGGAATCTTAATTCATTTTCCTTACATCAGCTTTAAATTTTGATTATTTGAGAAGTTATAGTCGAAAAATGAGTTTCACTAAAATTATAAAAATACGTAAAACTTGTAAAATTAAATATTTTGTTAAACCCTTGTAAGAAATTCAACACCTATAGTGTAATAAGTGTGCTAAATTTCATTAATTTATCTCTACGCGTTTTCAAGATATTGCAGGATCGTGACATATATATATATATGGGCCATTCCACAAAAAAGTGTCAACTCTTTGAAACAGGCTCTTTTCTCATAAATAAACATTTTTTTTTAATTTTAAGTATACTAAGTAACGGATTAAAACTGATTCTTTGTAGACACCTAATTTAATTTTAAATAAAAATAAACGGTTTTCAACAATTCCCTCCTAAATGCCCGAAACGTCAGTCCCTAGACGTGAAGCTCACGTCAGATTACAATATTTGAATACCTATATTTTAAAAACCATTGAGTCAATAACAAATTAACTTCAATAAGACTACTCATGATTAGACATATTATAATATTAACAACTTTTCATCTTTAAAAAAAAAAAAATCAATGTTTTATTCCAAGTCAACATGGTGAAGCCAACTTTACCCGTCAGTCCCTAGCCGCTCAAGAATTTTGAATTTACGTGCTGAAATTAATGAGTGAGTGAACGGTAACTTTTTTTTTCTAAAGTTGGTCATGTACTTATCCGCAGGAACCAATCACTTTTTATCCGCCATTTTGTAAAACAGTGCTATCGTGACAGATGTAGCGAGTGGATGCGTTTTGCCAGTCACTTGAGTCAGTCCCTAGGTAAGTAATTTTATTAATAATTAACATTTTTTTTGTTTTTTATTATTATTAATTATTGATAGTTTGTTAGTCTCGTTCAATAGATAACGTCAGAATAGTGATTATTTCATTTCAAGCAGCATATTGTTTAATTTAGTACCTAAATCGTCAGTCCCTAGCTCGTCAGTCCCTAGATATGAATGCAACTAGGGACTGACGTTTATTTCATTTTTACTTTTAACTTATACTAAAAACGTAAACAAAAGTTTGTTTGTTATACAAACATGAATTTAAGTGGTTTTTTTTTTATTTCAGACGACATGGCACCTAAAAATAAGTTGAATGCGGCCGAAAAAAAGATAGCTTTGAAAAAATCAATATCTGCTAAGGCACGACTGGAGAAAATTAAAATTAAATATTTAATATATTATTAATATTAATTAATTTATTATTAATATATTACATTTAATATAATATTTAATATATTATTTAACATATTATTAAATAATTAATATATTATTAAAAATTAAAATTAAATATTCTATTGACGTTTATGAAAAGTGAGAATTTTTTTTTACTACCTATTAAATACGGTTATTACTTATAACATAAAACACAATGGTAAGACCAAGCTTAGATGTAAAGCTTAAAGCTTCGTGAAAATTTGATTAAAATAAATAAATTTAAATTTTATTGTTTATCTTAAGATTAATATGTTCTTATTTTAACATACGTAACAAATAAACATAATGAAATATGTTTAAATGCTTGTTTTATTACTATAGTTAAAGTTTATCATCAGTCCCTAGCCGTACTCGTCAGTCCCTAGATGCCATAATTTACAAAACCTTAAATTTCTCATAAAATACTAAATT
Source organism: Synergus itoensis (assembly GCA_904066005.1). Taxonomy (NCBI): domain Eukaryota; kingdom Metazoa; phylum Arthropoda; class Insecta; order Hymenoptera; family Cynipidae; genus Synergus; species Synergus itoensis. Next base: position 14,745 of record CAJFCP010023267.1, on the reverse strand, counting down.
AACTGACTGGCCCTTTTAGTTATAGTGTAATACATTAGTCACTCACCATATACACCTTATAGGAACCTAGTAGGACCTAAAAAATGATGGTTGCAAATTTTACCTAAAAGTTGACACTTTTTTGTGGAATGGCCCATATATACATACATACATACATCCGGACAATTTTTCAGGAGATCATATTAGATATATTGCCCTTGAAATATGTTAAAAAAAACCTTTTTCGGAAACTAGATTTTGACACTACTACAAAGCTTCCTCTGTGAGGAAGCAAAATTACTTAAAATCGTATGTAATCTTATGAAATTCCTTTAAATTTCGCAAAATCAATTGATATTTCTTAAAATTACTCAAAATTACTCAAAATCCCATGAAGTCTGATTATATAATCTATTAAAATTAATAAAAATTCCATGAAATTTTGTTAAATTCTTGAAAATTCTTGAAAATCCAAAATAATCTGACCAAATTCCTTAAAATTTCTGGAAATAAATGTCGTTAAAATTTCTTAATATCTCATAAAAAATCTTAAAGTCGCTTAAAATTACTTAGAATTTTCCAAAATATCATCAAAATATCATCATCAAGTTTCTTGCAATTTCGTTATATCCTTTAAAATTCCATAAAATTCCTCGAAATACCGTAAAAATCTCTGAAGATAATTTAAAATATGAAATTTCGTAAAATGTATAAAAATCTCTTAAAAGTTTCTCAAATTACTTAAAATTCCAAAAAAAAATATATAGTCAAATCCCTGAAAGTTACTTTATACTCCCATAAAATCTCATAATTCTGATGGTAACTGATCTGTAAACATATGAATACATATATGTTAAATATTAATATATTAAAAATTCATATAAAAAAACGCATGAAAAGTTTACTGTAAGTAATCTTTTTAATTTCTCGAATAATATTCATTAATCTTATTATGTATATATTTTGAAATATTTTTTTGCTTCACTACTAATTTATTTTTCACATCAAAATAATTATTTTTATCACTTTAAATTATTTTCTATCTTTATATACATATAACCTGTTTATTAGTAATCGTATCGACAACGAAAATAATCTGAAGATATTTTTCAAATCCGCAGTTTTCAGCAATTCGCGCAGTTTTCTAAACCAATCAAATCAGATGTTCGACAACAATATTATTGATATATTGATAACCACTTTTTTAAGATAGGAGTATTTTAATATTTTTAAATTCTTTTATAAAGATAAAAGGTTTAATTTAAAAGGAAAAAGGTATACTTATTTATATCTTTTTGTATTATATGGGTCTTAAAGAAAAAGAAAAAATTTGTTTATTCAGCAGTTTATTTATTACAAAATCAATTTTTAAAAAATACAAAACATTGAAGAAACCTAAGCTAAAAATTACTGACGTTTCGTTGTTTTTCGATTTCAGTGTTCTCTGCCACGACCACGTGCTCCGTAACGAAGAAGTAGATGATTTTGGGCAAGGAAGCGTTCTTGAAGATTTTCTCTAAACATATCGCTCACTTCAACAATCCGATTGATGCTTATACGAAGTATACAATTTCTGTCAAAAGGATCTACTCGACGCATTTGGTTATTGTCAATCGTTCCTAAAAAGTAATCACCAACTATTACTGGTAGGTGTCCAACACTATCTCCAGTTAAGCGAACCGCATTATTTACTACAATATAAGATGGAGGACGGTTTTCCGGATACGGTTCTGGTATAATAAACTCTGCCTGCGAACTTAATTCTGTAAATAAAAATAGATAATTATCAATTTGAATAAAATATGAACTAGTACACGGTTCTCTCTCAATCTGAATTAGTTAAATCTTAGTAATTAAAAGTAGTTTTTTTCTAATTCAAATACATAATGGAAATTCGTCTACTATAAATTAGTAAAAAGTTACTAATTTAATTAGTAACGACAATGAAATAAATGAATTGGTAACTTGTTACTAAATTAATTAGAAGTATTATTACTAAAGAAAATAGAAAGCTGCCTCTAAGAGCGAAGCAATAAATATCTTCTAAAGGAATCAGTTAAATTGCGCTGACTACTACTCTACACAGTAATTAAAAAATAATTTATTTATAATGGTTACAATTAAATAATTTTTTTTTTAAACGCTTTGAAATTTTACAATTACTGATGTAATTAATTTTTTAAATCTCTTTATAAACATGAAGTACGATATTCACTCATATTATATACAGAGTATACTTTGGCTTAATACTGTTCATTTTATGATTATATAACAGGCTTAAACTTAAAGTAATTAAATTATTAGATCAGATATTAATGCGTTACGCGTGCCTCTGATATGATTCTTTTTAATAACCTACTTTTATGAATAATAATTACGAAAACCTTGAAAATCTTTTAAAATTCATTGAAATTTCTTGAAACTCCTAGAAACATATTGAAATTCCTTAAAATATCACTGTAATATTTAACCCTAGGTTTACGGGACCCGTCAATTTGACGGGTCCATGATATTTTTAAGGACTTTTTATTTCTTGATACTTTATTTAAACGTGATGCCAAATATTGTGCAATTTTGAGTTAACTTGATTAAATCGGTTTTTTAAAGAAAAAATGCGTATTTTTATTCACCCGTCAATTTGAGGGGTGCCATAGAGTTAGGTATCTAAAAAACGTTCGTAAACCTAGCGTTAATATCGTATAAAATTTTATAAATTCTTTAAAATCGTTTTAAAGTCTATTTAAAAATAAAAAATAATTAAAAATTTTTTTTTTAATTCCACAAGGAATATTTAAATTTCTTAAAATAATTTTTAAAATGTCAAAATGTCCTTTAAATTTTTTCAAGCTTCTTAAAATTCTTTACAATTCGACGAAAAACTTAAAATCTCTTAAAATACGTAAAGATCTTTTAAAATTCTTGAAAACCTCTTGAAATTCCATAAAATTCTACAAAATTCTAATAAGTCTTTTAAAATCCTTTAAAATTCCACGAGATATTTTTAATCCCTCAAAATTTCTTAAAACTCTTCCAAGTTTCTTAAAATTCTTTAAAATACGTAAAAATGTCGGAAATTTTAATTTTCGGGACTTTTCAGTGGTCCTATAATTAACTAAATCTTATTAAAACGTTTTACAATTTATAATCACAGGTTTAATTAAATTTTAAAATTAAATAAATCTCATTATGAACATAAAGAATGTAAATGTTATACAATGTTTTTTAAACCGTATTAAAATTCGGAGATTGTGAGTTTAATATTTACTGATGATATAATTTATTTTATAGACATAACATTCCTAAAATTAAAGCAAATAAGTGGTTTTAATTATCCAATTAGACCAAACAAAATTAGCGCGTTATACGAGCTTCTGATATGTTTCTTCTCAATAACCTACTTTTATGAATAATAATTTCGTAATTAAAGTTAAAATACTTTAAATTTCAAGGACACATTAAAAATCAGAAAAACGTCTTGATTTTCTTTAAAATTTTCCGAAAATCTTTAAAAATCCTCGAAAACTGTTACAATTCAATGAAAACCCTTGAAATTTCATAAAATCTTATAAAAATCTCTAAAATTTCTAGAAACCTCTTGAAATTTCTTAGAATTATGAAAAAGCCTGTAAAATCTCTTAAAATTCATAAAGAGAAATATAAAAAATTAAAATTCATGAAAACCCTTGAAATCTTGTGAAATCTTTTAAAAATAACAAAAATCTCTTTATATCCCTTAAAACTTTGTCAAAATCTCTAAAATTCCTGGAAACCTTTTTAAATTACTTGAAATTCCACAACAACCTTTAATATTCCTTGATATCCCTTACAAAAAATTCGCGAATTTTGTGTAATATAACTGTAATATAAATTATAACTTATGAATTAAATTAAATTAATTAAATAAATTTTAAAACATAAATAAAATATTGTAAATTAAATTAATTTCACAAATATGTATTGCCAATAATATTATACTTCTAGTTGAAGATGTACTATTATTTTATATTTACCAATAGAATTAAGTAGAGTCGCAAAAATTAAGAACAAAGTTCCAATATTGAAGTGCCTCATTTTTGAAAAATTTAATAGGTAACGTTTTCTTACGAAGTAGCTGGAATACTATAGAAAACTACCGATCGCTCTTGTTTTTATATCCCTCAGATCAACCTAAATTTACGTCATGACGTAAATACCTGGAGAAGGTACATTTTGCCTTTATCTGTAACTCTTGTAGTATAAATTATATTATGACGTTATAAAGTTAAAGAAGCAGCGAACGGATTTTTTAATTTTGTCACGTATTCCATATTTATCGTTTAAAAATTTAAGCCTCAAAAGCACACATAATCATTATTAAATTTGCGAACATTAAATGCATATTAAATTTGTATAATCTTTGGAATTTATGGAGTTACGATTGTTCGCTTGGCAATCTTTATCGCTGCTATATACTTTTGTTTTAATTACTTTCTTTATAAATGAGGATGAAAACTAATTTACTTAAGGTTCTATCGACCTTAAGGAATACATTCTCATCAGGACACTCGCGCTTCGCGCTCGATATTTTATTTAACCCTCCCTCTATCCTTATTATATTATTTTAAATTACTTTAAATTTAATTTAATTAAATTTAAATTAAATTAAATTACAGCTTTGAATGCAAAAGAAAACTAATTTACTTAAGGTTCTATCGACCTTAAGGAGCACATTCTCACCAGGGCCCTCGCGCTTCGCGTTTGGCTCTATTTAACAATATTTTTCATGATTAAAACGAAAATTACTCATCCTATTGAAAAATGACCAAAGGAGAACTTGTAGATCTTTTTAAGACCAACAATTATGTTACTTATCATTTTCTCTGCATCTCGCGTTATTTGGCTCAAAATTTGAATTTTCGATTTTTTAAGGAAATTCAAAAAGTTGTTATACCTATCCTATAGGGAGTTCAAAAAAAAAAACATTTTTCATCTTTAGACTTTTTTTCATATCGTGCGTTGTTTGGCTTCTAATTTAAGTTTCCTTTCATTTTTTTGGATTTTCAAAATGTTATAAGTCTTTCAATTTTTTTTTTATCCAAAAAAGTCATTAGGAAAAATTGTTCGAATTTTTGAGTACTACGAACATCCGTGCATGGAATTTTTAAATTAAAAAAAAAGTGGTTTCAAAAATTTTCAAAATGCACCAAATTTTTGAATTTTTATCCAAAATGGCTGGCCAACGAACTTGACCTTCATTTTAGGACACTAAAAGAGTATACCAAAGGCCAATCCAATCGGTCAATTCTTTCGAAAGTTATCGTGCTAACAAACTAAAATCTACAGACAGACAGACAGACACTTTCAGAAAAAAATTTTTTTCGGGTTCAGGGGGTCCCAAAACGTGGACATTTGACAAAAACTGGGGGGGGTCAAATTTTACACAAATCTAATACATTCTCTCTGATGAGAATGTAAAAAATTTTTGAATATTTTTCAAAATATTTTTATAATTTAATAATATTTTTATCCTCTTTTCAGAAACTCATAATCAACAGAAATATTTCTCAGTTTTTTACATTCTCATCAAAGAGAATGTATTAGATTTGTGTAAAATTTGACCCCCTAGTTTTTGTCAAATGTCCACGCATTCAAAGCTGTAATTTAATTTTCATGACACGTGTAACGAAACATCGATTTTCGGTGTCTGTTAAGCGTCTCGAAGGGAGCCAATTACAGTGCAGGAACGAAAGTACAGCAAAAGTAGTACAGAAAGTAAAGTAGTACAGAAAGTAAAATAGGACAGAAAGTAAAAATACCTAAATAAATAAACCGGAGATAATCTCTCTCTCTTATCCTATCGTATCCTATCATATCATATCCTACCCTATCCTATTGTATCCTATTCTATTGTATCATATCGTATACTATCCTATTGTATCCTATCGTATCGTATCCTATTCTATTGTATCCTATCGTATACTATCCTATTGTATCCTATCATATCTTATCCTATTGTATCCTATCCTATTGTATCCTAACCTGTCGTATCCTATCATATCCTATTGTAGCCTACCCTATCGTATACTATCATATCATATCCTATCGTATCCTATCCTATTGTATCCTATTCTATTGCATCCTATTCTATTGTATCATATCATATCATAACATATCCTACCCTATCCTATTGTATCCTATCGTATTCTATTATATTGTATCCTATTCTATTATATCCTATCGTATACTATCCTATTGTAACCTATCATATCTTATCATATCGTATCCTATATGATAGGATACGATAGGATAGGATACAATAGGATAGGATATGATAGGATTGGATACGATAGGATACAATAGGATAGGATACGATAGTATACGATAGGATATAATAGAATATGATATGATAGGATACGATAGGATACGATAGGATAGGATAGTAGATAGAAGGGGGGAGAGAGGAAAGAGTATTTCCCGAACAAGCTTACGGGGCCCCAGTCAGCTTATTCCCCGCCATCCTGGCGGTACTAGCACACTAGTGCAAATTTGCACTATCGTTTCGAAAATCGAATTCGTTATAGTGGTCATAAAAAGCTTTGTACTTCACACGTCGCGAAACAGGCAATTATCGACTCGTGTGATGGCGTCACTCGCCTTCGGCTCGTGACGTCAACCTCACACTCGTCCGATAACACTGGTCAACAAAATATGACCTATGTGGGGTTGGGATGAGACATAACATTTCCATGGTAGTTTTCTGTGCTGAATCCAAATCTGACCTCCGTTTTTCTCCACCATGTCAAGTTTTTGAGATTTTTTGAGTTAAAAATTTTTTCAAAAAATCACAAATCGTGTGATAAAAGGGTGAAAAAAATTTTTCCACACAAAGAGACACATACTTTCGATGCGTTTTTTAACACTGAATCCACTGGTTTTTTTGTTTTATCGATATCTCATATAGTTTTTGAGATAATTTATAAAAACAAAAATAAAACGAAAAAAATGGTTTTACGAAAATCCTTATATTTAAGTGAATA
>CAJFCP010023265.1:10134-21408 GCA_904066005.1 Synergus itoensis | reverse complement strand
AAATCCAATTTTTCGGACGTGAAACATTGTTCAATAAAATAATTCTCCCTCGAAGATCCATTGAACACTCAAGGCATGAATTGAAGGTTCAGTGGTTCCTTCGATTCATGCCTCGAGTGTTCGATGGATCTTTGAATGACAATTATTTTAGAAATTAATTAGAAATTAAATAGAAAGTATTTGAGAAATTATAATTTTTTCGTTGGTTAGTGTTCACCTTTCTTCAAACACTATTGAAGGAAGCACTAAGCTTGAATGAGAATTATTTTATTGAACAATGTTTCACGTCCGAAAAATTGGATTTATTATTCTCAAAACAGAGTTCAGTGGATATTAGAAATCCAATTTTTTTGACGTGAAACATTGTACAATTTATTGTAATTTATTATTTACTTTATAATTATTATTTATAATAATTATTTATATTATTTAATTATTTATAATAATAATAATAATAATTATTATTATTATTATATTTATTATTATTATTATTATTATCATATTTAATTATTTATTATAATTATTATTTATAATTATTTTTTATAATTTATTATTTATTTTAATAATTCTCCTTCGAAGATCCATTGAACACTTGAGGCATGAATCGAAGGCTCAGTGGTTCCTTTGATAACGAAATAATTATACTTCTAAAATTGTATAAATAAACAATTTTATAAATAAACATTTTGTAAATAAACATTTTGTAAATAAACATTTTGTAAATAATCATTTTGTAAATAAACATTTTGTAAATAAACATTTTATAAATAAACAATTTATTCCACAACTGTTTTCTGTGATAAGCACGATTTTCGTACATTATTTACATTTTTAAATTTCACCCTTTTCACTTTCTTTCAATAGGACAATTAAATTACAGGTTATATGCATATCACGCCGCCAAACGGGAACTTCTCGCATAATCAGTCACATTTACTCACGCACGACCGTCTTCTTAACGCTTTTACTCATTTTGAACTGAGCAGCACAAACTATAGAATTTTTCGTTGAAATGTCTTTTCGGTGAATCGAGTTTTCGTTTGATTGTACACCTACCCCTTCGTCCAATCCGGACACGCCAAAATTGGTGCTGGTGTAAGCCTTCTTTTTAGCTCTTCGAACGGCTCATGATTTTCATTGGTCCATTCCCATTGAGCCTTCTTTTTTAATAACTGGTGTAACGATGCTGCAACTCGGGAGACATCTTTAATAAAACATCTGTACCATGAAATGAGTCCCAGGAACCTTCGGGCTTTTTTTATATTTTTTGGCGTTGAAAGGTTCTGAATTGCGGCGACTTTTTCTGGAACAGTGTGCAGGCCATTTTCGTCGACAACATGGCCGAGATATTGTAATCTTGGTCGGAAGAAATGACATTTGTCCGGATTCGGCCTTAGTTTCGCTTCGTAAAGTGAGTCAAAGATTTTTTTTAACATCGACATGTATTCTTCAAAAGTCTTTGTACAGACGACGATGTCGTCCAAATATGCAAAAGCTTGTGGAGCCATGTCCGGCGTGATAATGCGGTCCAAAGTTCCTTGGAAAATTGATGGTACTGTATTTAGACCAAAAGACATTACGTTAAACTCGAAAAGTCTTCTTCCAGGTACGGTAAAAGCTGTTAATGGTTTGCTTTGTCTGGTTAGTAGTACGTGCCAATAACCGTTTTTTAGGTCGATGGATGAAAGATATTTCGCTCCTCGCAGTTTATCTAAGATGGCGTTGATTTGCGGAATTGGTTAAGCGTCTTTTTTTGAAACTTGGTTCAGTCTTCGAAAATCGATGCAGAACCTTGCTCTTCCATCTTCCATCTTTCCGTCAGTCGAATCTCATGTTTGGCCAGCGGTGTTACGCCCTTAACGGCAGTTAAGCGTCTTAATTGACTGACTAGAAATTTTTCGGCAGTCTTTTTCTCTTCCGGTTTTAAATGATTCATAGATATTGGCCCTTCAACGGTGCAGATCTCCCTTTTATAATTACGGAGCGGTGGGAAGACCTTATGTTTATTAATACGGATTTATAGACCTAAAGGAGATAAAAGATCTATGCCCAAAAGTAATTCGTGGCTAAGATTCGGTGGGATTGATACTTTTGCTTCAATAGTTTTGCCCATTGCTGACAATTGACCGGAAAGGCAATTTCCAAGTTGTGTTTCGGTTCCGTCGGCTATTACAGCGATAGTATCGCCCTCACGTTGAATTCAGCCCTGGGCTAAGAAACGATTGGCCGTTTGTTCATCTACGTATGAGCAGACGGATCCTGGATCGACTAAGGCTTTAAAAGTTGATGTGCCGATCTTAACGGTGATAAAAATCCGTGGCTTATCAGATGGTGGAACGTAGCGGGCCGGGGTTGAGCCTAGTTTGGCCCGGCTCCTTTTGCGTTTCCCTGTTTCTGGCAAGGGAACTCTTGGGTCAACACTCCATCTTTGCCGCACTGAGAGCAAAACTTTTTCGGTATGTTACGGCAGAAACGTCTGGCGTGGCTTCTTTGTTTGCAGCGCCAACAAGCTGTTAGTGGATCATAGACCAGCGTGAGGTTGGAGGTTTGGTGTTTAATTTGCCTGAAACTTACTTTTTGGTCGTTTCGAGACTCTCTTGCTTATTGATCCTGGGCTTCTTGGATTTCTTCAACTCTTCTAATAAGTTCGTTTGGCGTGGTTACGTCAGTTCGGCGGATGAAGAGCCTAAGCCCAGGTTTCATGTTATAGTAGAGGGTCTCCATGGTTTTTTCTTGTGAGAAACCTCCACGATGTCTTGTTAAAGTTAATAACGATGTTACGTAATCACGTATGGCTTCGTTGGGCCCCTTGTGTCTATTGTAAATTTGTTGATCCAATTGCCGTAGTTCTGATGGTGGAAGATAGAATCTTCTAAGGCTTTGTTCCAGTTCAGGAAAAGAGTTTATTTCGGCTGCGCAATTTCTGTACCAGAATTGCGCATCTCCTTTCAGAAGCTCTGGAAAACTTCGTAAAATCTGATAGTCTGAATAGTTGTAAGCCCTTTGCAATTCTTTAAGGCGTTCTAGGAAACTATATACATTCTTTCCATCAAAATGGTAGTTCCACTTTCGCATCTGATCCAAAATGCTAGTTGTCGGTGCGGTGGCCTCGAAGTCTTCCATGACTTCTCTGAAATCAGCTTGTTGAATACGGCGTGGCGGCAGAGTTTGATTTTCTGTTTCTGTAGAGTTCTGGTTTTCGGCAGGAGGATTTGCGGCGGCCGTGTTTGTGGGCGGCCGAGGCGAAGATGTAGGTGGTTGGAGCTTACTAAGCCTCTATATCTCTAGTCCGGTCCAGATCCTCTTTGTATTCCTCGGGGTCGGACAGCTTTTGTTCAAAAAGGTGGGGGTTAGCCCTGACAAAGGTTGCTATCCTTTGGCGGACAACTGCCACTGCCACGATTGGGTTCATCCCATAACGGCGCAGCTCGTCTTGGAGCTCTTCCTTGTGAAGCTCGTAGATCCATGCGCCTCCTGGCATGATGAACCGGAAGTGACAGTAAGCGGTGAAAATAATAAAAACGGTTACGGTATTTGACAAGAAATTTTTCTCTTAGCTGAGACTTTGGCGGTAAGCTTGGCGGTATCCAGAGGCTTCTGTATCGTCTAAAATGAGCTGAGAGACTGACTGAACTCGGCTTGAGAGCCTAATATATACCCAAAATATTATAAGAGTGGGGGTATTTTAAAATAGAAGGAAGCACGCATGGACTCTACGACACCCATTCCCTAAGATATTAGGCATGCCACCCATGATCAAAGATATTAGTACCTAGATGCAGCATAGGCCAGGATTGGGGACGCTTTTAGGTGGAGATAATTGCATTTTAGCCTATATCGAGGTGCTGCCCTCTATCTTTTCATTGTTTCCATGGAAACCGCGTCAAATCTGATGAGAATATGAGTCAGTGAGTGAGATCGGTGAGATCTTTGCTAATAGTTTAGCGATAACTGACCATGGTGGCGCCCTCCGATCAGGTATCAGATGGTTCGAAAGTGTGGAAGTGATTCTCCAGGTTGAATTTCCCCCCAGATTGGAATCCACCACAGATTAGCCCAGGATAGGTCGGTGTGAGCCGGCGTATCCTTTACCTAGGACCTAGGTGTACAGTTGTAGTAGCGCCTGCCAGTCGCACACCTTGTGGGTTTTACCTGAAGAAGATGTCCAGATTCATCCCGGTCGCTGTGCTATGGTTGCGCCCGCTAAGAGAGACCAGCTTGGTTCACCGAGTGTAGACTGAGTTACGCCCGGCGAACTGACTGAAAAGATGCTGAAAAGTGCGGGTTCCACTGCTTATATGCATTAGCAGCTACGTAATGGTCTGTCCACAATAGGCGGATTTCAATCGTCGCTTCCCTAAGGCCTAATGCAACCTGAAGTGCAGGCACTAACGCAGGATGCGCGCGCATCGTATTGCCAACTGTCGTGTATTTTGCGATGTTCACGTTTCGGTAATTCAGAACTAATCAGAATTAAAATGGTGACTATTGTTTTGATATAGAGTTTGTTTTGATTGTACACATGTCAAAAGTGAGGTTAAAGTGTGCGCCTAGTACCGGCGAACGACGGCACATGAACATCGCAAAATACACGACAGTTGTCAATACGATGCGCGCGCATCCTGTATTAGTGCCTGCACCAGCCTTATCCGACTAATGGGAAATGCAATTGTCGCTTACAAGTAACCACTTGGCGGTGAACTAATCCGTCGGTGGAGCGTCGATCGTCCTGTTTGAGAAATTAATTAGCCATTTATGGGAAAATCAATGGTTAATATTAAATAAAAACATTGCCGATCATTTTAGTTTACCAAATTAAGACTAATAATTGTTTAATAGGTAATTGATATTTAAAAAATATAAGAGTAATTTGAGTCTAAAAAGACCTGTTCTTATAACGACCCACATTTAACATATCAAAAAATTTACAAAAATAAACTACATCTCACTATTATACCAAAAGCCACAATATTAATTAAAAATCGTTATTTTATTATTTTTCGATTGTTCTCCCATAGGACGCAATGCTTTTCTAGAGCAGGACGGATGTGGCGCTATCTGCTGGCGAGCGGATGCGTTCTTCGTTTATGTGGGATCTTATAAGCGACAACAGCTGCTGCACAAAAGATCGGGGAGTCGGATAGGGCTCCCCTGCACTTCAGCTTGCATTAGGCCTTAGGGAAGCGACGATTGAAATCCGCCTATTGTGGACAGACCATAACGAGTAGCTGGCGGGTGGTAGGGGTAGCCGGTTAGTGTCTCGACTCGCCCGCTCGATGACGTGAACAGACAGCGATAGACAGTGAAGGATGGCAATATGCAACGGGCGATAATACTGCCCGTTACAGAAGTATGAAATTCTACAAAATTTTTTAAAAAATATAAAAATCTCTTGAGTTCTCTTAAAATTCCTCGAAATTTCAGGAAAACATTCGAAATCGCTTAAAATTCGTTAAAATCTTCTAAAATTCTCAGAATCCTATTAATAGGATTTTGGGATAGGATATGATTTTTTAGGATATTAATAAATAGGAATAAATAATTTCTCAAAATTTCAAAACATTTAAAATCCTTTAAAATGTGTCGACCACATCTTAAATATATGATGAAAAAAATATTTTTAGCTTCGAATCAATTTTTGTGTACTTTATTGTGTTTATATTTTAACAGAGGACACGGTACTTATGTGGACGAAGATAAAATTTTGCGTTCATCAACAGCTGGAATTTTAGAAAAAGTGAATAAATTGATTTCCATCAAGCCCTTTAAAGTTCGATACCAAGGTGAAATCGGTGACGTAGTTATTGGGCGAATTACAGAAGTGCAACAGAAAAGATGGAAAGTGGATACAAATTCAAAATTAGATTCTGTTCTTCTTCTTTCTAGTGTTAATTTACCTGGAGGAGAATTGGTAAGACTTGTTACGAAAACAATTTGTATAGAATTATTAAGAGAATCTATCCTACATAATTATACATAATTAGTTTAGAAATTTGAAAAAGAGAAAAATAGAACAATTTACTCGTCTCTTCTGTCTGAATAAAATTTTTTTCTCCTTAAACAGAGGCGAAGATCTGTTGAAGATGAGCAGTCCATGCGTCGTTATTTACAAGAGGGAGATTTAATCTGTGCCGAAGTACAAAATACATTTTCTGATGGATCTCTTTCTTTGCATACTCGAGTTCTCAAATACGGAAAGTTGTCTCAAGGCATTATGCTGAAAGTTGCCCCTGGACTGATAAAAAGAAAGAAAACGCATTTTCACAAGCTTGGTGACGGGGCAATTCTCATTCTCGGGAACAACGGATATATTTGGATAGGAGCGAATACACAGGAGTCTGATCGTTCCGAGGGTGGTTTCACACAAGATTTGTCTCGGATATCTGAACAAGATAGAGAAGTTTGTTCACGCTTACGTAATTGTATTCTTTGTTTGGCTCAGTGTAATTTATTTTTGACCGACACATCCGTAACGTATGCTTACGAAGAGTCAATGAAGTATAAAATTAGCGAGTTGTTGCTGCCGGAAGTAATAATAGACGTGGCGGTGTTGACTCATCAGAGACTCAATCAATAATCAATTTTAGGCTGCCGAGATCTTAAGGTTTCATACTAAAGAATCCATAATAAGTCATAATTAAGAAATTTTAATGAGAATCAAAGGAGTTTTATTTTACAAGCGAGCAAGATGAAATATATTCATAGCAAAAAAAAGTATTCGTGTCAAGAGGAAGTCAGCTCTATAGTTTTATTGGATCAGTGAGAACTTTTTCAAGGTCAAACAAAAGTGTGAATATTTATAAAGGACTTATCAAACGATTTCTTATATTGGGCTCATCCATTCGAATGCCAACAACGGGGAAAAGGTGAAAGTTTATATGCACCTTTGTGTGTAGATTATTGTAGAAGCATATGAGTAGTATCGATTATACAAACTTCTTGGATACAGTGAAAAAGTGATGCATAATCATGGACGCGTGTTTTATTGCATTTGATAAAGACGGAGATGGATTTCTCTCATTATCGGAATTTGAGCTTATTTGCCGTGCTCTTTTTCGCAACGATCGGGGGAGAGTCTACGAACTTGAGGAACGGCAATTGAAAGAAATTTTCGGGGTGTTTGATACAAAAGGCGATGGTTTGCTGGACAGGAAAGAGTTTGAGGTACATATATGTATCAGCATTTTGGTAGCATTGTGATTCTCGTTTCCAGCTATGTAATTCTAATATAATTTACTCGAAAATTAATTTTATTTTGAATTTTCAAGGTTTGTTGGAATCGGTGGATTAAAGTATGCACAAGGCCAAAGAGTGCTTTTCTAATCGTGGATGTGCAGAATGATTTTATAAGCGGATCCCTTAACATAAAAAAATGTGCTGCTCAACATGATGGTTCGGAAGTTATTGAACCAATAAATCGCTTGCTAGAAACCGTTCCTTTTGAAGCGGTATTTTTTTCGCTTGATTGGCATCCCGTCGATCATGTTTCGTTCATCGACAATCTGCATCTTAGGTAAAGATTTTTGAAAATACAAAATCAGTGTTTAAATAATAATGCTTGGCAATTTCTTTTATTCAATTTTATTCAATTTTATGCACCTACACACGTTTTAATTTTATAATTAAAAATAGGTACCTATTTTAAACCTACGTTGAAACTATTTAAATTTGGAAATTTTTGATTTTAGAGAAATTGAATCTAATGGAACACCAAAGGAAGAAATTCGAGTATACGATACAGTAACATTTATCGGCCCTCCCGAATTAAAACAGAGATTATGGCCAAGGCATTGCGTACAAGATTCTTGGGGATCAGAACTCCACAAAGATCTGAAAATCGTCGAGAATGCAGTTAAAATCTACAAAGGAACAAATCCCGATGTCGACTCCTATTCTGTGTTCTGGGATAATAAAAAATTAACAGAAACGACACTGTCTTCTCAGTTGCAAGCAAAAGGAGCGACCGATATTTATATTTGTGGCCTGGCTTACGATGTTTGCGTCGGAGCTACGGCGGTTGATGCTTTAGCAAGTGGATACCGAACGATCCTCATCGATGACTGTAGCAGAGGTGTTGACCTGGTGGACATAGAAAAAACGAAATCGACTGTTATAGCCAATAACGGCGTGATCGTAAATTCGAGCCAGGTCAAAGCAATGGTTGAAGGACGAGATCGCAGACCAGAACTCGGTTATAAACTCGCTATGGAAATAAAGCAGATGCTAAATTAATGATTGTGAAAATATTATGTAATTGACTTCAGTATACGCAAATTCTTAGTTTACTCATGCATTTAAATACAATGTATACGAAAAGATGAGAAATCGCGGAAAAATATTGCTTTAAGTTTGAACATTTCTACAAATAGGAAAAAGTTAATTTTTTTTTTGTAAAGGGATAAATCAATTTGATGCTTTGTAGATAAATTAATAAGTTTAGTGAAATTAGAACATTAATTAATTCATTTAAAATTAAAATATAATCTTAAATTAAGAAATTATTCTCTTTACTGTATAATTCTTTTTTTAGATTGTATTTTCAATAGATTTCGGTATATGTATATTTATTAAATTTTGGTAAATAAGTATGGTGCCATTATTTGAAATCGTTTAGATCTGAGGAATTTACAATTGAATACTTTACTAATCTTATCGATGCGACCGTGCATGAATTATAATAATTGTAAATAGATTTTCTTTATTCTTAGTATAAAAAAATGAAAAAAGTAAAATAAAAAAAATTAGAAACTGCATTGGTTTTCATAACTTTCTTATTTAGGTCAAAATTTATATATCCGAAATTCTTTAATTTTAAGTAAGTAAGTTCTTTACATTTTACTTTTTCTTTAATTCGTCGCCTGAAAATTCGTTACTTACAAAGTTTTACACAAGAGTCACAAGATAAATCAAATCATTTTATTTCCTCATAGAGGAAGATTTTGTTACGGCCCGAGCGAAGGGTAGATGTTTTGGTAAAATAGGCTAAGGGAGGATGAGTTTGCTGATTATGTCAGGGTGGTAAGGCCTGATTTTATTTTTATTGTGGGTACGTTGTCACTAACAATCCTATGGAGATTGTGTCATTCAAATAAAATACTAAGATTTTGATAAAAAGGCAATTTATTATAAAGTATGATATTTAAATGAGTACAGAAATTTGATACATAAAAAGTTACGCTATTTCTCGGCTGAGAAGGCAAGAGAAGAAATAAGGGTTGTCGCTTGCGTCTGAAGGACAATGGCAAGATCCTCACGCAGAGTTAAGTTGCTAGAGTAAGGGCTAACACTTCTTGTGTTACTTCACTTACTGGCCGAGTGATACACGAACCGTAACAGAGATCGAATCCACTCGTAAGTTCTTTTCCGAATGTTAACACAGCGGATCTTTATTCGGAACCGACTCATACGACGACCGTACTAGCGTTTAGTCGAAGGAACTTTGTTCATTACACACACGGAGAAAATGTGTTCGGTAGCCGTTCAAGTAAATATGGTAAAAGTTGGATATAGAGGCTTTTCAGCGATCTGTAATATTTATTTCTAAAACCTCTACGATTTGTTCGGTAACGATTACGAAGTCGGCGAGTGTCTACCGAACTTCGGTAATCGTTACCGAACAGATCGTAGAGGTTCTAGAAAAAAATATTACAGATCGCTGAAAAGCCACTATATCCAACTTTTACCATATTTACTTGAACGGCCACCGAATACATTTTCTCCGTGCAGATACTATTAACGAGAATTGATCGCGATCGTCGATGCTTTAAAGGGCGCCTTGCCTAGTTAAGGTGCTTCGCGGTCACGAGATAGTGTTAATAGCTTAACTGATCGGAAACAAATGTTAACCACCAGGGGTTAATCTGGGGTTTATATGGTATAGTAGATAATTTCCTTCAAGTGGGAGTAACCTTTGCAAATCTGTACGGAAGCACGTTCCGTCACAAATCTGTACCGAGGCACGTTCCTTCGCAAATCTGTATACGGAGGCACGCGCTGCAATATGAAATCTGAATTATCCGATTCATACTCGATGAAAATTTGTTAAAAAAGTCCCTTTTACTAATGCTATTGATAATCTTTTCTTGCCTTGCCCAGGGCCGGCGCAGCACTTTTTTTCCATGTATGGATTTACGATATAACCCCCCCCCCCGGGGGGGGGGTAGCCCGAAATTTTTTTCTTTGCTTTTTCTTTATTTGAAAGAAAATGTTTTCCTTCGTACATCATTTCTAGATATAAATTCGTTTATCACTTTGAAACAAAAATCATTATCTTTCCAGACAGTTTTTCATGTATGGAATTTCCATACATGAAAATTTCCATGTATGGAATTATCCATGGCATTCATACTGTCTGCGCCGCCCCTGGCCTTGCCCTCCTAGAATTTAATGATTCTTAAATTATGAATTCTTATATCAATTGTATATAAAATATTAACATATTTATGTATATGTGCAACATGTATACATATACATGCATAGATTTATTATCTATATTAGAAAACATAAGCTATTGCAAACATAGTTTGTGTAATAGCATAAAGTCATTGTTTCTGTATTTGACTGCATACAAGGATGTAAGGATGTTACTTGATTATATTATAAGTGTATTATCTCGCGTTGGTCATGCTTTCTTTTGTTACCATCATTACATTACTTGTGGTCAGTCGAGCACGTTTAATTAGTATGCACTTCTTTATCGGCTGTAATTATTATAATGCTCATTATCATTAGTCGAGAGTTAACATTAAAACATATAATTATCTACCCCATTTCTACATACATGCTTGTCAAGGTTGCCTATATGTAGGCGTTACATTTAAATTTTTATGATTTTTGGGATGTAACACTTTGTAGTGGTGACAAAATCCAGTTTCCAAAAAAAGGTTTCCTTCAATGTGTGTGTGTGCGTGTGTGTGTGTCGCTTTTAACGATTCTGCAATATCTGGAGAACGCGTACAGATAAATTAATGAAATTTTGAAAAATCATTCCACTATACGGCAGGTTGAATTTCTTACAATGGTTTAACAAAATATTTAATTTTAAAAGTTTTATGTACTTTCCTAATTTTAGTAAAATTTATTTTTCGACTATAAGTTTTCAAATAGTCAAAATTCAAAGCTAAAAAAGAAAAAGATTCCTTGTGTAGAGAGAAATCTATCGTCCCCCTAGCGAAAGCTTTGGATTGAAATTCATTCCGAATCAATCCGAATCTTTCCGGAATTTGTATCCGAACCAAACAGTTTCATTCCGATCTAATCCGAAGGAAGTTTTCA
>CAJFCP010023261.1:20180-44366 GCA_904066005.1 Synergus itoensis | reverse complement strand
CGCCAACCTGTAGGAAATACTTAGCTTCAAGACCATTAGATAGTGTGAGTACTTCCCCATCATCACCTTTTACTATAACTCTAGGACGTAGTTCATTACCTTTAACATACTTTTTGCTATCAATAACTACTCTATTGACTATACCAGTCACATCATCTTGAACTTCCTTCACTGATACACCGTCTATTAGATCGAGCAACGAAACTATACCTGTTTTCTCGACTATAATAGGAATTGTAAACGGATCCCAAGTAGCAATCTTTGCACCATGTTTAATTTCCTCGCCATCATCGATCAATAATTTAGCACCATAAGGAATCTTATAGCGTGCTTTTTCAACATTATTCTTATCTACAACTATCGCTTCACAACTTCTACTCATTACAACTTTTCTGGAATCACTATCCAACACCACATTATGATGTACTAAGCGTAATATACCAGCATAAGATGCAATAGCAGCAGATTGAACAGAAGCACTCTGTGCTGCACCACCAATGTGGAAAGTTCTCATGGTTAGCTGTGTTCCTGGCTCACCTATCGACTGAGCTGCAATCACTCCAACTGCTTCACCAACACTTATCAGCTTACCAGCAGCAAGATCTCTACCATAGCATTTAGTACATACACCCATTTTAGATTCGCATGTAAGCACAGATCTAACTTTTATCGAATCAATACCAGCTTCCTCTATATCAGCCACCATTTTTTCGTTCATCAACTCACCTTTGCGAACAATGATCTTATCTTGAGTAGAATGATAAACATCATTAGCAGCAACTCTTCCAAGTATGATAGAAGAAAGCGGGACAACAACCTCACCACTTTCTATGACTGGCCGAACGACAAGACCCCTGTCAATACCACAATCTTCTTTAACAACTATACAATCTTGCGCAACGTCTACAAGTTTTCTTGTCAAGTAACCAGAGTTAGCAGTTTTAAGCGCAGTATCTGCAAGACCTTTACGAGCACCGTGTGTCGAAATAAAGTACTCAAGTTCTGAAAGACCCTCTTTAAAATTTGAAACAATAGGAGTCTCAATAATAGCACCAGATGGCTTTGTCATCAAACCTCTCATTCCAGCGAGCTGTTTAATCTGCGCAGTAGAACCCCTAGCACCTGAGTCCGCCATCATAAAGATATTATTTACCCCTGTATGTCCAGCACCAACAGACTGAGTATTTGAAATCGCTCTCATCATATCAACAGCAATTTTATCTGTACAACGAGACCAAGCATCAACTACTTTGTTATATTTCTCACCAATTGTTATCAAACCATCTGCATACTGATTCTCATACTGCATAACTTCAGTTCTTGCTTCGCTTATATGCGTCTCTTTGCTCTTTGGAATCACCATATCATCTTTTCCTATAGAGATCCCAGCTTTGCATGCATAAAAGAAACCTAGCTGCATCAATTTATCTGTGAAGATTACAGCACTCTTCTGCCCGCAACTACGGTAGACTAAATCTATCAAACGTGACACTTCCTTCTTTGTCATAAGCTTATTCACCACCTCAAAGTCAAGATTAGACTCATTAGGCAATAGCTCTGAAATCAATATACGCCCAGGATTAGTCTCAGCAATAAATTTTACTGGATTTCCATCAACATCTTTGATCGTACAATAATACTTGATCTTGGCGTGCAGAGAAACTTTATTAGCATTTAACGCATGCTCTAGCTCACCAATATTATTGAATACTTTACCGTGCCCTTCTTCATTATCAAAGATCAAACTCATGTAATAAAGTCCAAGAATTATATCTTGAGTAGGAACTATTATAGGCTTACCGTTGGCAGGGCTCAAAATATTATTTGTCGACATCATAAGCGCTCTTGCTTCAAGCTGCGCTTCTATAGAAAGCGGCACGTGCACAGCCATTTGATCACCATCAAAGTCAGCATTAAACGCTGCACAAACAAGCGGATGCAACTGTATTGCTTTTCCTTCTATCAAAAGTGGTTCAAACGCCTGAATCCCAAGCCTATGGAGCGTAGGTGCACGATTCAATAGTACAGGATGCTCCCTAATAACCTCTTCTAGCACATCCCATACCTCAGGCCTCTCTGCTTCAACCATCTTTTTCGCTGCTTTCAATGTAGTCGATATTCCATACATCTCAAGTTTGGAGTATACAAACGGCTTGAATAGCTCAAGCGCCATTTGCTTTGGAAGACCACACTGATGTAGCTTTAATTCAGGCCCAACAACAATCACAGAACGCCCTGAGTAGTCTACCCTTTTTCCAAGCAAGTTCTGTCTGAAACGTCCTTGCTTACCCTTCAGCATATCAGCAAGCGACTTAAGTGGACGCTTATTAGAGCTCTTTAGTGTTTTTCCCTTTCTGCCGTTATCAAATAATGCATCAACAGATTCTTGTAACATACGCTTCTCGTTACGTATGATAATCTCAGGTGCTTTTAACTCTATCAAACGTTTTAGACGATTGTTTCTGTTGATCACTCGTCTATAAAGCTCGTTTAAATCAGAAGTAGCAAATCGCCCACCATCCAGCATAACAAGAGGTCTTAAATCAGGTGGAATCAGAGGAAGTACCTCAAGCACCATCCACTCCGGTTTGTTGCCAGATTCTATAAACTGTTCAACTAACTTTAGGCGCTTTACTATCTTCTTTCTTTTTACTTCAGAAGTCACACTTGTTAGATCGGAACGCAAGCTTATTCTCAAAGCTGGCAAATCAAGATCTTGAAGCATTTTCTTTATAACCTCAGCACCAGTCCCAGCTTCAAAAGAGCTCTCACCAAAATTCTCCTGTGCTTCATAATACTCATCTTCAGATATCAGCTGACCATATCTAAAAGTAGACATACCAGGCTCAGTGATAACATACGACTCAAAAGCGAGTACTTCATCTATAGACTTAAGCGGAAGATCTAGAAGCGCACTAATCCTGGAAGGAAGAGATCTTAAGAACCAAATATGCACCACAGGAGTTGCAAGCTCAATATGCCCCATTCTCTCACGACGCACCTTAGAAGTAGTTACTTCAACACCACACTTGTTGCATATAACACCACGATGTTTCATACGCCTATACTTTCCACAAAGGCATTCATAATCCTTAACTGGCCCAAAAATACGAGCACAGAACAACCCACCATTCTCAGGTTTTATAGTTCTATAATTAACTGTGTCTGGCTTCTTTACTTCACCATAAGACCAAGATCTAATCCTTTCAGGACTAACTAAAGATATCCTGATTTTACTAAAATCGTTTATATCTCTGAGCAGACCTAAATAATCAAAATTTGCTGAATGAGCCGTTGTATTGGAAGATTTCTGAAATAAATCTTCGCTTTGAGTATCCAAATCATTCACAATTTCTTCATCTCTAAAATCAGCCATACAACCTTTATTCACTAAATTTACACAACTAGCACTGCGGCAACAACTACCAACAAAAATATCTAGACTCTTGGCATAACATGACTTGAATCCAACCTATACGTTGCATGATTTCATGCTAAAACCACAGAAATCTACATCAAATAGGCTATGCCTTATTTACGCTACACGTATATCAACAAGATTAATTCCAAATAAGAAATTAATAACTTATATACACAAAGAGTTAATATTACTTGATTAGTAAAATCACTCTATTTTCTAAAAGGTATATATCTCAATAAGTCTGCACGTCAAAAATCGATTTGCTGGGCAAATAAATTTTTGCGGAAAGTTAAATGTATAAAAATTAGCTCTTAGAACAGCTCTGCGCTAATTGTCATATATATAATTTGTCCAATACTTGCAAAAATACTACTTAACAAAATCTATAAGGTTTTTGACAATTGTGCCACTTTTTCTGCAGGATTTTCAGTGCATAATAATTGCTTGCAATCAATATAAATCCTCCACTTCTTAAAATTATAATGCAGGCGACTAATTAACTGCTCTAAATTAACACTACAAACAACATACAAAAATAGACTCAATTACCTGAACGCTTAACACTGAATACTAATCCTCGCTATCATTCTTATCATCTTTATCATCAGTAATCATTTCTACGTTTAAGCATAGAGACATCAATTCTTTTATCATAACGTTAAATGATTCTGGCACACCACATTCAAATATAGGATCTCCACGAATAATTGATTCATATATCTTAACTCTTCCCTCTACATCGTCTGACTTAACAGTCAACATCTCCTGAAGAGTATAAGCAGCACCGTACGCCTGCAGCCCCCAACATTCCATCTCACCAAATCTTTGGCCACCAAAATGTGCTTTCCCACCAAGAGGCTGTTGAGTAATCAAGCTATAAGGACCAGTAGACCTTGCATGAATTTTATTGTCCACCAAGTGATCTAATTTAAGCATGTATATATAACCAACAGTGACCTTTCTATCAAACTTCTCACCTGTTCTTCCATCTATTAAAGTCATCTGCCCTGAAGCATCCACACCTGCTTTTGTCAGCATTTCATTGATTTCATCCTCCTTAGCTCCGTCAAACACTGGAGTTGCAAACGGAACACATTTACTAAGAGTCTTAGCTAACTCTATGACACTTTCATCTGACATAGATTTAATAATTTCACGAACTGCCACATCTGATTGACGATCTGAAGGATACAAGTTTAATATTTCTTTTCTAAGCTCGCTAACTTCAGAAGAGTCATTAATACTTCTCAAAACTTCACTAATTTTCTTTCCTAAGTTGACAGAAGCCCAGCCAAGGTGCGTCTCTAAAATCTGTCCAACGTTCATACGTGAAGGAACACCAAGAGGATTTAGTACTATATCAACAGGAGTACCATCTTCCAAAAATGGCATATCCTCAACTGGCAAGATTTTAGACACAACCCCTTTGTTACCATGTCTACCAGCCATTTTATCACCAGGTTGCAATTTGAGCTTTGTAGCCAAATAAACTTTCACAAGTTTTAGTGCACCATGTGGCAGATCATCACCACTCTGAATTTTCTTAACCTTATGCTTGAGTTCTTCTTCAAGCTCCTCTATCGACCTATCATAGAAAAGCTTAATGCGTTCAAGCTCTGACATATTTTGAGCATCGTCAACAACAATTTGCCATAGTTGCCTCTTTGGTAGCTTGTCGAACACTTGCTGAGTCAGGACATCCCCCGGAACAAGAGGTTTCGGAGCGCTAACTATAATTTTTCCAACTAATAATTCAGCAACTCTAGAATAAGCAAAGACTTTAATTATTGAAACCTTATCTTCTTTATCTTTTTCAACTTTCTCTATCTCAACTTTCTCAAGAGCTATCGCACGTTCATCTTTTTCTATACCTCTACGTGTAAATACACGCACACCAACGACTACACCTTTAACACCAGGAGGAACTCTCAAAGAAGAATCTCTAACATCTTTTCCTTTTTCACCGAATAAAGACCTTAGTAATTTCTCTTCTGCACTGAGCGGGGATTCTGTCTTTGGAGTAACTTTACCAACTAATATATCACCTGCTTTTACATCTGCACCAACGTGTACTATACCAATCTCATCTAAGTACTTTAAATTTTCTTCACTGACGTTTGGAATATCACGTGTAACTTCTTCAGGCCCAAGCCTCGTATCCCTTGCTATTACCTGAAATTCTTCCACATGTATAGAGGTAAATATATCCTCCTTTACTATCCTTTCAGAAAGTAATATAGAGTCCTCAAAGTTATAACCTTTCCAAGGCATGAATGCGACAAGTACATTACGTCCCAGAGCAAGCTCTCCATAATCTGTACATGAACCATCCGCTATGACATCGCCTTTTTCTACAAAATCACCAACCTTAACTATAGGCTTTTGGTTTATACATGTGCCCTGATTAGATTTCTTGTACTTATTTAAAGTATATATATCAACTCCAGGTACACCAGATTGATCGTCCTTATACCTAACAACTATCCTTCTTGCATCAACCTGATCAACAGTACCAGAATTTTTCGCTATAACTACAGCACCAGAATCTCTAGCTACGACACTTTCCATCCCAGTTCCTACGAAGGGCGCTTCACTATTCAGCGATGGAACAGCTTGTCTTTGCATGTTAGAGCCCATAAGAGCCCTGTTTGCATCATTGTTTTCCAAAAAAGGAATTAAAGAAGCTGCTACTGAAACTAGCTGTTTAGGTGACACATCTACATAACTAATCTCAGATTTTGGAGCTAAAGTGCCCTCTCCGCGTCTTCTACATGGCACTATCTCTTCAACAAAGCTTTTATCATCAGTTAACTTCACATTTGCAGGCGCAATAGCATATCTTCCTTCTTCTATTGCAGAAAGATATGTAATTTCTTCTGTAACCTGACCATCAGCTACTTTTCTATATGGACTCTCTATAAAACCATATTTATTTACTCTAGCATAAGTAGCAAGGGAATTTATCAAACCTATATTTTGCCCTTCTGGAGTTTCTATTGGACATATCCTACCGTAGTGAGTCGGATGCACGTCACGAACCTCAAAACCAGCTCTCTCCCTAGTTAATCCACCTGGTCCCAGAGCAGATAAACGTCTTTTATGCGTCACTTCAGATAGTGGATTTGTTTGATCCATAAATTGTGATAACTGTGACGTACCAAAGAAATCTCTAATTACTGACATTAATGCCTTTGAATTCACAAGATCATGCGGCATCACACTATCAATCTCAACAGAGCCCATACGCTCCAGGATAGCCCTCTCCATTCGAACAAGTCCTAAACGGAACTGATTCTCGACAAGCTCTCCAACAGATCTTACTCTTCTATTACTTAAGCTATCGATATCGTCTATCTCACCATATCCGTCTTTTACACTGATTAAATACTTAATTATTGCTAAGATATCTTCACGCGTCAGAGTTGTATAATCTTCTGGCATGTTAATTTCATGCTTAGCATTAAGTTTCATCCTACCAACAGCAGATAAATCATAACGCTCTGGATCAAAAAAGATACCGTTAAATAGAGATGTCGCAACTTCAGCAGTTGCAGGCTCACCGGGTCTAAGCACCCTATATATGTCAGATATAGCATCTTCTTGTGTAAGATTCTTATCTAACATCAAAGTATTTCTTATATAAGGCCATACTTTAACATTATCTATATCTATAACGTGAACTTCTTTGAGATCTATAGCTTCTATTCGCTTCAAAATATTTGGAGTAATTTCTTCTCCACTTGCTATAATCTCTTCCCCAGTTTCAGGATCAACTATAGAATGCGCAACAGACAAACCTTGTAAATCCTCAAAAACTGCCGAATTCTTGATATCTTCTGCGCCAAATTTTTGGATAATCTTAGATGTCAAACGTGTTCCACTATCTATAACTACTTTTCCTGTTCTAAGATCTATAACGTTTTTGGTAATTTTAGAATTTTTCAGCTTTTCTAAATCAAAATCACTAACCCATGAGTCGCCATACTTTAGACACTTTCTGAAATTATAAAAACCTCCGAGAATCTGATCTTTGGAATAACCAAGCGCTTTGAGCAAAGTAGTGACATATAACTTTCTCTTTCTATCTATTCTAAAAAATAGTATATCCTTCGCATCGAACTCAAAATCCAGCCATGAGCCACGATAAGGAATCACACGAGCAAAATAGAGATATTTTCCAGCTATATTACTCTTACCACCATCATGATAATAAAATACACCTGGTGAACGGTGCATCTGCGAAACAATAACACGCTGCGCACCATTTATGACAAAAGTACCATTTTTTGTCATAAGCGGAATTTCACCTATATAGACATCTTGCTCCTTGATACCTTTAACTTCCTTCATTCCTATCTCTTCATCAAGATCCCAGACTATCAAGCGCATTGTAACACGCAGAGGAGCTGCATAGCTCACATCACGCTGCATACACTCCTCAATATCATACTTAGGAGTATCCAAAGCGTATCTAACATACTCAACTGTTGCGCGACCATCATAATCAGAAATTGGAAAAACAGAACGGAAGACCGCTTCTAATCCCTTATTTTTTCTTTGCTCTGCAGGAACATCAAGCTGCAAAAAATCCTCGTAAGAATTCTTTTGCACCTGTATTAGATTTGGAATTTCAGCAACACTTAATGTCTTTCCAAAAGACCGTCTGATTCGATTTTTCAGTTTAAATAGCAGCACAAAATACTCAATTGAAAGTTAAAAAAATATCTAGTAAAGCTAGCATGACATAAGCAAAGCAATGAATGCAGCACCATGCAATTCTAAAAGGAAGCGTGACGCTCCTTCTCTCAAGCTGTATGATCAAAATCACTACTACAATATCTCATGCATCTACACACCCTCTCCTTGAAAAAGTTAAAGCACAATATTATTCATGCAAGCTTAGTGCATATAACATGTGATAAAGCCACCTCTAATGCTAGTACCACTGCATCAGAAAGGAAAATTGCAGCCACTCTCGCAAGCATTAAGTAGTTCATAAGCAAAAAATCTCTTTTTCAAAAGCTAATAAACAAAAAAGCACAATGGTCACAAAGTATAAAGCAAAAACTTATAAGCAATATACAAGCTGCAAACTGAAATTTGCTATTACTGCATTATGAAAAACTACCTTATAAAGCATCTATAAAAAGCCATGTAAATTCTTGTATAAAACAATGAAGCCAAGTGCATATAATTTTACACAGTTAAAATACAATAAGCTCAATGAGATAATATATACCGCTCAACTAACACATCGCACACTAACTCATAAAAGCAACAATGCAATAAATCAAGCTAATTAGAGATATACTAATACAGCTCAACAAAAATACATTATACAGCCTATAAGCAAAAGTATAACGCAATCAACATATGCTGTACCTATACTATGAAGCACATTAAAAGCAATTTCACGACTCAAACCAAATAAAGCACACAAGAAGCGAGCTTATAAGCAGTAAACACAAACAGCATCAATATAAAATCTTAGAAGACAAGGCCAGTATATAAAAACATAGCAGCTGTGCGTAAGAGAGCATCAAAGCCCCTCACAGTACAAAATTGTGCAAATAATATATTAAAAGCGCAAATCAATCTAAAAAATCATATAAAAGAGACAGCGCAGTCATTATTATCCTGCACAACACTAAAGATCATAATATCAAAGCTGTTAGCTAATAATAACGTTATATACGTTAAAATTCCTACTTCAGCTCTACTTTTGCACCAGCAGCTTCTAAAAGTTGCTTACCTTTTTCAGCTTCTTCCTTAGAAACTTCAGCTTTCACTACTTTAGGAGCAGACTCAACTAAGTCCTTTGCTTCTTTTAACCCAAGACCTGTTAGCGCTCTAACCTCTTTGATTACATTTAACTTATTTGCACCAGCATCAACTAGTACTAAGTCAAACTCTGTCTTAGCAGCAGCTTCTGCAACAGGAGCCGCAGCAACTGCAACAGCGACAGGAGCTGCCGCAGTCACACCCCACTTTTCCTCTAGCATCTTAGCAAGCTCAGCAGCCTGTATAACTGTCAGAGTAGATAATTCTTCAACGATTTTTTCTAAATTAGACATTTTCTATATCCTTTTACTATTAACTATTGAAAGAAAATTTATTGCTTAGAGTATGCAGTCAAAACACCAACAACATTGCGCATAGGAGCCTGCAGCACTGAAACCAGCTTAGACGCAGAAGCATTCAGTAACCCAATAATTTTTGCTCTAGACTCATCAACAGATGGTAGCGAAGCAAGCTCTTGAACTTGCTTTGAAGTTAGATAAGTCTCACCCATAGCTCCACCTAATATTTGCACGCTTTCATTTTTCGCACAAAAATCCACCAAAGTCTTAGAAATTGACACTGGATCATTAGAATAAGTGAGAGCAGTTGGTCCATTTAAAAGATGGACCAAATTTTCATAACATGTAGACTGCACAGCAATTTTAGCAAGTTTATTTTTCACAACACAATAACGCCCATCGGACTGCTTAACTCTGCGCCTCAGATCATTAACATCCGCAACTGAAATGTTAATATTTTTAGTCACTATGACGGCCGCACAAGAGCGCATAACCTCATGCAAATTCCCCACCAACTCCTGCTTCCGTAACTTGTTCACAAGACACCCCTTACTTTAATTTCACAGAATTGTCAATCTAATCTATCATATTTCTTAAGTCAAGCTCAATAGCAGGTCCCTGAGTACTACTTAAGAACATTTTCTTCATATAAATCCCTTTAGAAGTAGTAGGCTTTGAAGCAAGTATAGATTTATATAACGCAACAACGTTAGCTTTCAGCGCATCTTGAGAGAAACTAAGCTTACCAACTGCAGCATGTACAAGACCTGCTTTCTCAACTTTATACTCAACTTGACCAGATTTAATTCTGCGCACCGCCTCTGCAACGTCGTCCGAAACTGTACCAAGTTTTACATTCGGCATTAGCCCTCTTGGCCCTAAAAACTTCCCAAGAACTGCGATCTTTTGCATCATATCAGGAGTCGCGACGCATACATCAAAATTAATGACTCCGCTCTTGACTTCATCTATCAGCTCTACTTCACCAAACAAGTCGGCGCCTGCTTTCTCAGCTTCACCAACTCTCTCCTGCTTAATGAATACTGCAACTTTAACCTCACGCCCCATACCAGATGGCATAACAACAGCACCTCTTACCATCTGATCTGACTGCCTAGGATCTACTCCAAGCTTAAAAACAACATCGACAGTCTCATCGAACTTCGCAGCACAAGATGTAGAATATTCCTTCAACAACCCAATGCCATCTTCAAGATTATACAACCTATCACTTTGAATAAGTTCAGAGGCGCGCTTCATGCGCTTACTTTTTTTCTTCATATGCTACCAATCAATCCATCACTATTACTTTTGCACAACAATACCCATAGAGCGTGCAGTCCCCTCAACCATGGAAACAGCAGCATCTATGCAATCAACTCCCATATCAGATAGCTTCATCTTTGCTATCTCAAGAACCTTCTCTGCTTCTATCTTCCCAATAACTTCCCTACCAGGAATCTTAGATCCCTTCTCCAGGCCAGCAAATTTACGCACTAAAAATGAAGTAGGAGGGGTCTTCGTAATAAATTCGAAACTCTTGTCAGCATATGCAGTAATTAACACAGGAACAGGAGAGCCAATCTCAAGGCCTTTTGTTCTCTCATTAAACTGCTTACAAAACTCCATTATGTTAAGCCCTTTCTGACCCAAAGCAGGACCGATAGGAGGAGAAGGATTTGCCTTTCCAGCAGGAACCTGCAGCTTAATATACCCTAATATTTTTTTCTTCATAATTTAAAGCCACGAACTCATATTATTCATTACACTTTTTAACTTGGTCAAATTCAAGCTCAACAGGAGTATCTCTACCCAAAATCGAAACCAAAACCTTTAACCTTCTCTTTACATTATCAACACCCTCTATAGCACCAGTAAATGCTTCAAAAGGACCATCCATAATTTTTACAAGCTCACCAACCTCGTAACTTGCATCGTCTTCTTTAACAACTACTCCTTCAGCCATTTGCTTCAAGATTCTAGAAACCTCATGCTCCTGAATCTTTGCAGGCTTGTTTTTAGACCCAAGAAATTTTGCAACATTTGGTATATTCTTTACCATACTCCAAGTCTCATCATCAAGCTGCATCTTGATCAATATATAACCAGGAAAGATTTTTTTAGATGTCTGAACCTTTTTTCCTCTTCTCAGCTCAGAAACACTCTCAACAGGCACGACAACCTCATGGATAAGGTCGCGAAGCCCCTTCTTTTCGGCTTCATCTTTGATATGCCGAGCGATACGTTGCTCATAACCAGACAAAGTGTTTAAAATATACCAAGATACCGTCAAGGTCTAACTCCCAAAATTCAAAAATAATTTCACTATTCGATAGAGTGCAGAATCAACGAGAAAGAACACAAGACCAGCTATAAACGCAACAAAAATTACAAACAGTACAGTGACGTATAACTCCCTCGAACTGGGCCATACAACCTTCCTAGCCTCAGCACTTACTTCTTTGAAAAATGTAATCAAACTAGCCACGTAAAACACTTCTTAAATCAAGCATGACAAAAATCCCACCGAGGAGAGTATATTACAGCCTGCTATTATGTCAAGCTTAGTAATGGTCACAAGCCCAACTCTTCTACAATAAATTTACAAGAGGATCAAATAATAATTACATTCTTCTATAAATTAATAACACAGCATTCAATTTTAGCATAATCCCACCTCTTAACTACACTATATCGTTCTCAAGTTCTATTCTTCATCGCAAAGGCTTAAAAAAACGGGAAAACAAATATATGTATACATACAGCAATTTCAGCAACATATTTCTTCTTTAAAATACAGAGACAAACAACTATGCATCTATAAATCACTCTGTATATTCACATTATGTTATTTCATATACACATGCGCTTTTATTCTTTCTAGCTCTTTTTGAAGTCTAACTTTGTATATATATTGATTACAGGAAAATGAAGAGTTATATTAATCACTTGCTAGTTATTTATTAACACAAGCATCACCACTTAATTTTTCATTAATTCTAAGCAGTTCGTTATACTTACAAATTCTATCTGTCCTACATACAGAACCAGCTTTTATATAATGGCTAGAAGTTGCAACTGCAATATGACTCATGGAAGCATCCTCAGTCTCACCAGATCTATGAGAAACTATATAATGATAATTGCTTTTTCTTGCCAAATTTATGGTGTCTAATGTCTCACTTAATGTACCGATTTGATTCATTTTAATCAAGACTGCATTTGCAAGACCAGACTTAACACCCTCTCTCAATATATCAACATTTGTCACAAAAAGATCATCACCGACAATTTGCACATCTTTTCCCAGCTTAGAAGTCATCATTGCCCAAGCATCTAAATCTTCTTCAGCAAGTGGATCTTCTATGGAAATGATAGGGTATTGCTTTAAAAGCCTCTTATAGTAATCAATCATCTGCAGCGAATCAAGCTCAAGATTCTTAGATATAACATATTTCCTGCCGTTATATAACTCATTTGCTGCAACATCAAGACCAATTTCAACATCTTTGCTATACTGAAAACCCGCGACCTCTATTGCATTCATTATAAAATCAAGTGCATGCTCTATTGAGCCAAGCTCTGGGGCAAAACCCCCTTCATCACCTACTCCAACACTAAAACCAGCGGATTTCAAAAGCGACTTCAGTGCAATAAATACTCTGTATGACAGCTCTAAACTCTCAGCTATTGAAAAAGAAGATGCTGGAATTATCATAAATTCCTGAAATGTGATACCATTATCCGCATGCACTCCCCCATTTAAGATATTTAGCATCAACCTTGGCATAGCCCAATTACTGAAACCCTCTATAGATTCAAACAACATTTTCCCTAAGAATGCAGCCCTTGCCTTTGCAAACGCAAGAGAAATAGCAAGAGTACTATTTGCTCCAACGCGCGATTTATTACTCGTTCCATCCAACTCTATTAGCAAACTGTCTAGCTCTCTTTGAGAAACAAATTCACGACCAGAAATATATTTTAACAGCTCTGTATTAACCACCTGTACTGCGCCACAGACTCCTCGACCACCATAACGCTGATCTTCAGCATCTCTTTTCTCCAAAGCTTCTTTAGATCCTAAAGAAGCACCACTTGGAACAGAAGCTCTACCAAAATGATTCCCTTCAAGCATTAAGTCAACCTCAAGAGTCGGCTCCCCTCTACTATCCAAAATTTCTCTAGCAAAAATATCTATAACCTTCATATAAATAACTCTTCTCTCAAGTAAATAACAAAGCCACCAATTAAAAATATCTAATTGATTAACAGGAACTAGCGCTAGTCAACCGATAAAAGTCTTGATTTATCCTTGTAAATATTCTGTACTCTATATATTGCAATAGTTTTTAATATACACATCAACACACCACTATACCAAAAAACTTTCAAAAAGCACATGCAGCAACCAAAAATATGATGCATACCACAAGAATACAACAAAATTCATCAAAATTTAAATTTTGCACTGATCAAAACCATACAACCCTGACTAGAATTATCGGGCATGCTGCCAAAATTCAAATTAAATCTAGAAATTTCAAGAGAAGACAAAATATTATTTGAAAATTTATAGTTCAAACCAAAAGCAATTCTATCAAATTTAGAAGCCATTTCATTTAAATATTTCACGCTATTAAAATAGCTAACTCCAACTCCAAACGGTCCTATTTTATACCCAAGACCCAGCGTATTATAACTACTAGATTTACTATTTTCACCTTTCATACTGTAGGACTTACCTAAAAACCCAGTAGATGCACCAATGGTCACCCCCATATAAGCAATATTTGCACCAGCCTCAAAACCGAATAACGGATTACTTAACTGACCAGACACTGGATCTTTATACGATCCAGCACCTTCATACGAAACAGAAAATTTATATGCAACATCATTAATTTGACCAGCATAAAATATACTGCATTGTAAAACATTTGAATAAGAAATAATCTTCTCTGAGCGCCGTTCTTCAAAACCAGGAATATAAGAAATACCAAATTTTAAGCCGGAAAAATCCTGACTTATATAACTTAATTTAAAATCTCTACGCTTATCTCTACCGAGGTTTACAAATTCGCCATTGGACTGCGTGTAATAATCCACATTATTACTAAATAAATCAGGCGAATATATTGCGGAAAATTGACAATATTCACTATTGCAAGTGTGCATCGTATGATCAAATTGGGCAACCCAATACAAAGAATCTCTCGTCATACCAGCCGCACTAAATGCATCAACTTTCATTGAACTAGCAACGCCAGCATGTTTACCTATTTCAAACAAACCAAATTTTCTATCAGAAAATTCAATAGAAACGCGCTCTATTATATCAAACGGTAAGAATCTAGCAGAAGAAACGTAAGGATGCAATCTAATAAAACCTTTAAATCCACTACGCCCCTCGGATGCATCCGCACCATACTCAAGGTCTAATAAAGCACTAAAGTAACCATCTGATGCACCACTCCCACCCAAGTAACCAGTATCCACCACTCCTTTGGCAGATAACTTAGATGAAGAAGTATCACCATTTTTCGCAAGCACAAAATCAACATAGATAAAGCAACATAGAACAGTAAACAGCAAAAAACGGCTAATTGACTGTAGATAATACATATAAATTCTAATATTATACAAATAAAGAATATAAATAGAGAGCCTAGAATATATCTACATGATACCGAAGAACATCACCTGTAGCAAAAACGATTAATATGAAGCATAGCATATAGCATAATTCCAATCTTTAAAGCTCCAAAAGAAAAATCATATCTGATTTGATATATCTTGATATCACACCAACAGCATTATTTTTATAATTTATTGCTCCAAACAACTCTGTGTAATCTTGTAATAAGAATATACACAGAATAAAGTATTTATATCTTATATCCACCCTCAATGCTGCTTAGTTGTTTTAAGAATACGAAAAAATCTCAATCCACTTGTGGTATTATTTACTCAATGCCTTATCCACAAGCTCGATGTTTATTTCTTAAGATCAATCATTTCACCGATTAATTTTCTATGAAGACATTAATTGATAAAAAATTTGATTTATTAATATTGAATATCACACCACATGATATTTTTTTTTGCTTTAGCCTTTGCTTTCAATACTAAATTTAATGTGCATGCAATACTTATCTTTTTAACTAAAATTTAATATCACTAATGCTTGCTATGCATAATGTTTTTACATTTATGCTGCAAGGCACAATAAATTCTTGCAATATGTTGCAACGCAATATACAATCTTTGATATACGTTGTTGTCGCATCAGCACATTCACAAATAGTACTAGATGGTTTGTACAGGTGCACAAATTTGTTTCTTGCGAGTATTTTATTTGTATTGGAGTGGTGTTATGCAGGTTGATGGTATAGGGAAGAATGGAAAGGCTAGCAAAAAGGCCATCCTAACAATTGATAACAATACGTTAGAACTACCGATAATGGAAGGAACCGAAGGTCCTGCTGTTATAGATGTTTCGAAGCTTTATACGGCAACTGGCTATTTCACTTACGATAATGGCTTTATGTCGACTGCTTCATGCACCTCTAAGATAACGTACATAGATGGAGAGAATGGTATATTAAGACACCGCGGATATGATATAGCAGATCTTGCGGAAAAATCAGATTTTGAATCTGTTGCATACTTGTTATTATATGGAGAACTTCCTGATCGAAATCAAAAAGAAGACTTTATTAGCAAAATAAAGTCGCACACCATGGTGCACGAGCAGCTGCAGTTCTTATACAGAGGCTTCCCAAGATATTCTCACCCAATGGCAATAATGGTCGGAGCCGTTGCTTCATTATCTGCATTTTACCATGGCAACCTCGATATCAGAGATGAAGAAAGCAGAAACGAGGCAATCATCAAAATGATTGCTAAGATGCCTACTATGGCAGCAATGGCTTACAAATATTCGATTGGTCAGCCTTTCATGTATCCTGATAATAGCCTAAATTACAGTCAGAACTTCTTACGGATGATGTTTTCTATTCCAACCGAACAATATGTAGCAAATGATATACTATCATCTGCAATGAATCAGCTTTTAATATTGCATGCTGATCACGAACAGAATGCCTCTACTGCAACAGTGAGACTTTCTGGCTCTTCTGGCGCAAATCCATTTGCTGTGATTGGAGCAGGAATTGCCTCTCTTTGGGGCCCAGCACATGGCGGCGCCAATGAAGCTGTGATTAAGATGCTTGCTGAAATAGGACAACCCTCTAGAATCCCAATGTATATAGAAAAAGCCAAAGATAAAAATGATCAATTTAGGCTTATGGGGTTTGGACATAGAGTATATAAAAACTATGATCCACGAGCAGCAGTCCTAAAGAAAACTTGTTCCAAAGTATTAGAAGCACTAAAAATAAAAGATGATCCGCTTTTAGATATCGCACTAGAGCTTGAAGAAATCGCTCTATCTGATGCCTATTTCAAAGAGAGAAAATTGTATCCAAATGTAGATTTTTACTCTGGCATAATATACAGAGCACTTGGAATTCCAACACAAATGTTTACAGTCATGTTTGCTGTTGCAAGAACAGCTGGATGGGTTGCACAATGGAAAGAAATGATAGAAGATCCTGAGCAAAAAATAGGCCGCCCACGCCAGCTTTACAAAGGGTATTCTCATAGAAACATATAGCTCGCACACGCGCCTAAAATCTCAGAAAGTGCATCAAATGGCATTAGAATTGGCAAATAGTGTTTTAAATCCGTAAGGAAATGTTATAATAAGCACAAAAAACTTACGGATTTTGTGAAAGTAATATTTGCTAGTCATAGGATAATTAATATATCCGAAAATTAGCGCAGGACCACTGCAAAGCTAATTTTGTATATTTCACTTTCCGCAAAAATTTATTTGTGTAGCAAATCTGCAAGCACTCTGAACGACACAGAAATATATATAAAATAACACAATCTTGATTCTATTGTTCTATATTTCTACTGTACAGATTGCTTGTGCCGCTATGCCTTCTTTTCTCCCAAGAAATCCCATATTCTCAGTCGTAGTAGCTTTTATACTAACCTGAGCAATATCTATATGCAGTGCCATTGCAATATTTTCACGCATTGCAAGACTATGAGGCATTATTTTAGGCATTTCACATATAATCGTCACATCTATATTATTAATTTGCCCGCCATTAGTAGTTAGCAGATCGAAGGCTTTTTTAACAAACAACATTGAATCCGCATCTTTCCATCTGCTATCATTGTTTGGAAAATGCGTTCCTATATTACCGCATGCTATCGCGCCTAAAATGGCTTCCGTTATAGCATGCAAACCAACATCACCATCTGAATGCGCATCAATATAACAATCGTGAGTTATAGGCACTCCACAGATTTTTATCACAGCATTACCATTTGTTCTATCACTGAATCTGTGCACATCAAACCCAATTCCAGTTCGGATTATACGCTTATTCTCCAAAACGCACTTGGCATATAATAAATCACTTGGTAATGTTATTTTGATATTAGACACACAACCAGAAACGATTCCAACATTTAGATTTTGCTCAATACACATTGCCACATCATCAGTAAAACTTGAGCCTTGAAGCTTTCTATGAACATCAAGAATTGCCTCATACCTGAAACCCTGTGGTGTTTGAACGCTGTATAGCGAATCTCTACCAATATTTTGCAACTGGCCATTTTGCTGGTGTCTAACCGAATTGACTATCGGCAACACAGAATCAATTGCATCATAGCCAGATATCAATGCATCAATAACTGCGTCAATTTGCTCAGAACTAACCAATAGCCTTACTGCATCATGTATTATTACTTTGTCAGGATCTAAAGAACTAATTGCCTCCAGCCCCTTCCTCACAGATTCTTGTCTCGTTGCTCCACCTATAATTGGGTTTGGAAGATTAAGTCCAGCAATTGCTTCATTATACAAATCAACATGTTCTTCGCTTATCACTACTTGAACCATTGAAATCCTTGTGTTTACAAGAAATTTTTCGATCGTATGTCTGAGAATTGCTTTACCAGCAACTTTATAATATTGCTTTGGAATCTTAGATAACATCCTAGTTCCACTACCAGCAGCAAGTAACAACGCAACAATACCAGCCTGACAAAATTTCGTCATCTAAAGTACCACTTCAAGTTATAATGATTC
Source organism: Synergus itoensis (assembly GCA_904066005.1). NCBI lineage: Eukaryota > Metazoa > Arthropoda > Insecta > Hymenoptera > Cynipidae > Synergus > Synergus itoensis. Next base: position 25,690 of record CAJFCP010023261.1, on the reverse strand, counting down.
AACATTTTATCAAATGCATCTGTTTTGAAAGATGCTGCATTTGATGGCGATTTACAGCAATACTAATTTCTTGTATTTATTACAAGCATATTCTTCTATTTCTCATCATTGATATTACAAAATACAAAATAATCTATATGAAGCAGCAATATCAACTTAAATATCACATATGCCACAGGTAAATAAAGAGTTTGTATTTATCATATATGGCTAAAGCTCTATCAAATATGCATGAAAAATGAGTATTTAGAATAAATTTTTGTTCACTTGAAATAGGCAATGTAACTCTATTTTAGGCGAGATGCTGACGTAAAATTTATCATTAGCATAACCCTTGTATGTTGCCTTAGCCATACATACTAGATGAAACTTCAAAAACAGCTAAGAAGTATGGAACATACGTGTATACAAAAATACATAAGGAGTATTTGTACCACGACAATTTTTGATGAAATATAACGAACATACAGTATACTATTTATGCATAGCAATCATTTCTTGCGTGTCTTCAGAAATACATTCATACTAAATCTTGGGCACATGAAATAAAGTCGAGAGTTATAATTTTATAGCTCAGATTTCAAGGCTATAGTTTCATACTGCCACTAACGATTTTAATTCAGAGCTTGGTATTGATACACAGCTTGATGTCTTATAGACAAGAAGGTTTTATAATAAAAACCTTAGTAATTTTGTGTGTAAAATAGCTAGTTTTGCGTTCTCATATACTTTGCTAGATCAACACTATGAATTTAAATTTATTCTAAATCTTGAATCAATAACAAATTATTAATAAGTTTTTGGAGTGTTTAGTTGGATTTATACCATTTAAGCAATCCCGATATGCATCTCCCTTATCTATTTCGATTTTTTATTTTATTAGCACTTACTGATCAGAACATTAATTTTAGTCCAGGAGTATATTTATGGAAAGAAGAGTGTTGGTTACTGGTGGAACCAGAGGAATTGGGAAAAATATAGCTCTTTCCTTTAAAGCAGCTGGTTATAAAGTAGCTGTCAATTATTTTGACGAAGAAAGCGTTGGTATACAATTTGAGAAAGAAACTGATATTAAGGCAGTGAGATGGGATGTTTCGAATTTTAAAGAATGTGAGCGTGGAATACTAGAGATAGAAAAAATTTTAGGTGGGAATGTTGAGATACTAATTAATAATGCTGGAATAGTACGCGATGCTATGTTGCATAAACAATCGTATGAAAACTGGATATCTGTAATACAAACTAATTTGGTTTCTGCATTTAATATGTCACGCGTCATTATCGAGAAAATGAGAGAAGCAAAATTTGGACGTATAATAAGTATGGGCTCTGTCAGCGCACATGGAATGCCTGGACAAACCAACTATGCTGCAGCAAAAGCTGGAATAGAAGGCTTTACAAAGTCTTTAGCTCTTGAAACTGCTAAGTTTGGCATTACAGCAAATGTCATAGCTCCAGGATTTGTAGATACACAAATGCTTCAGACCATTCCACAAGAAGTTATGAACAAGATAATGGAAAAAATTCCGATGCATAGGCTTGCAACAACAGATGAGATCGCACATACAGCACTTTTCTTAGCTCATGATCTCTCTGCGTTTATCACAGGCGTTATAGTACCTGTCAATGGTGGGCTTAGAATGTATTAAGCACATTAACTCAAACATATAGCAACTCAAGGATAGCTAAAGCGCATGTGAAATGGATATGATGAATGAGTATTTTAGAATGAATTTTATTCGGCACCTGGTGTAAAACGCCTAGTTTAGAGCTTGCAATAACCATATTTCAGCTTTAGAAGTTGCTTTAAAATTTATTAAAAGATAAAGTGTAGTGCAACTATTTTATAGCGCCTTAGCTAGTCCATCTATTGTATAACTTGCTTTTCTGTATCTTCAAATATGTGTTTATAATTACTCTCCTTAGGCTCTGCTTGCTTTATTTTATCGTATATCACTGCATCCTTTGTAAATTCTGCCTGCTGCTGTGTGCTAATATTCAGTGTACCTTTATACAATTGCCAATAGTGCATACCAAATAGACCTAGAGCACTACCTAGCATTCCACATAAAAAGCTTATAGTACCTAGATCTCCTACTATGTATCCACTGATACCAGTGCAAAGAATAGCAAATATAGTAGCTGCTATAAAAGATCTACTGTTCGTTTTAAATCCAAGAAAACCAGCAGTCATAGAAATAAAAATTATTGATTCAAAATTTGTTGCTAAATAAAGGAGCTCCATAACTCCTTTTCCTACAATAGATAGTAAAATTGCAGTTACTCCAATCGCCATAGTTGTAATTCTTGCAATTAATATCACACGTTTTTCTTCTAAACGTATTAGACTTGCTATGATATCACGTGCACATAGTACTCCTGCATTATTCAGCCAAGAATCAGCTGTAGACATCATAACAGTCAATAAACCTGATATTATTAATCCTTTGATTCCAATAACAATGTAATGTGAAATAAAGTAAGTTAATACCTCATCTGGTTGTATATCATGTGCTTTGATTTTGACGCATAACCCGATCACACATATAAACATAAGGAAAGGCAAATGAATGGCCGCAACTAATCTTAAACATTTAGTTAATTGGGCATTACCTTTATTCATCAAAAATCTTTGAACAAATGTACCAGAAGTTTCTGGTACTAAGTTGAAAACGATGAGACTTAAAAACAGTGCTATGTTGTCCATGTTTATGTCAAGTCTCAACATCTCTTTCGGTAAGGAATTTACTATTCCACTATATCCACCAACATCATGATATATATATGAGCACGCTACTGGAATGGCGATTATAAGTACAGCAAATTGAAATGCATCAGTTAGTGCAACAGCTCTAATTCAACCAGTTGCTGAATAAAATGCTACTGTTAATGCACCGATTGCAGTTCCCCACAAGACAGGTATTGCAAAATAATAATTTGCAATCACCCCAATTGCAGTAGATTGAGTAGTGGTCACCACAACAGCAAGTGATAACGTCACAATGTTAGTAACCCACTTACCAGCCTTGCCATATAATCTTTCCATTATATCACTGATTGAAAGACAACCACGAAATTTACTTATATTCTTGCCATATACTTGTGCCATCATCAGCCATGCAATATGAGATAAGAACAAAGGAATGATGAAAAATACACCATAAATTGATATTTGTCCCACAACTCCTATAGTTTCTGAAGCCCCTATATATGTGCAAAATAGAGTTGTGGAGATAACAAGATTGGAGAAATATCCTCCACCTAATGTATATTCTTTTAATGTTGTTATAGATTTTGATTTATATAACCCGATGAATATACATACTATAAGATACGTAATAACAATTGTGATATCTATTATATGCATGTTTTACTGCTCTTAGATTCTATAGTCTACCAAATGTAGCAAATGTTTTTGCCCTTAATATTAAGCTTATTTATAAAAACAATCTATAAGAATAAATTACACGCAATAAAATTGTTACTCAACTTTACTTAGTAATGATGTGATATGAAAAGAATAGCAATTATAGGAGCAGGCCTTGCTGGACTTACCACAGCTTATCGTCTATATAAAGCAAATTTCAATGTTGATGTATTTGAAGCAAGAGAAAGAGTGGGTGCTAGAGTATTCACGGTGCTAATGGAAAACTACCTTGGTCAACAAACAGAGGTGGAGCTTGGCGGTCAAGATATCAATGATGCTGGAGAAGCAGTCAGTTTATTATCATTAGTCAGAGAATTAAAGCTTACAGTACAAGAAAAACCAGTTAAATTGAACTTAAATATATATTTTAATGGTAATTACTATGATTTTGATAAGCTGGTAAAAAAACATGACAAAACTTACAAAGATCTTTTACTGCTAGCAAATAATGCAAGAAACATAGGTAATTTGATAGATTCATTCTGTGGCAAAAACACAATTCTAAGTCAAGCACTGCTTACCAGGATAAGCGCTTATGAAGGCGTAGATGCTTATCAGCAGTCTATTTATCATAACATAGAAACTTTAAAACATATGTTATGTAATGGACTCTCAAAATTCCACCAATATCATACAGATGCAAACAATCACATTATGACCTGTTCTATTTCTGGTGGAAACGCTCAATTGCCAATGTCTATTTCAGAGATTATAAAAAACAGTATTTACTGCAACAAAGTTCTATCTAAGGTGACTTTTGATAGTAATAATACCGTTCAATTAGAATTCACTGATAGATCTTCTTACAATTATGACTTAGTTGTATTAGCGATACCTGCTTCTACCTTTAAGTTTATAGATCTATCCAACATTATAATATAAGACAGTAAACTATCTGATATTCATTCAATTCAATATGGAAGCAATTTTAAAATTGCCGTGCAACTCAATTTAAACTTGGTAAATTCTTATCATTCTGTTGTAACAAATAGTACAATCTCATTTCCTAATCATGATGAGACTATACAATTAGTATATACTCATCAACCAATATTCAACGCATCAAGGTTTATGGATATTACTGCTGTAGGTCTGGGTACTACACTACAGCAAGAATTTTCAAACGAACCCTCAAAAGCTATACAACAGCACTATAGTATCTACAAAGAGCCTATTCAACACCATTGGCATAATGACTTATATTCAATGGGTGCGTATTCAGGATATTCAACTTCAATCTCAAAAAAACTTGATAATATTACATACCATAACGGTGTATGTTATAAAACGATATTTTTGCCCATTCAAGATTCTATATTTTTTGTTGGTGAACATGCAACTATTCTAGAATGTATAGGCACTATGGAAGCTGCTGTTGAATCAGGCGAACGTATAGCGCAAGCTATTATAACGAAATATAGAAAGTGATTCTATAATCATTTTCATAACTATCAATACAGATTGAATTTTTTCTATGGCTGCCATGTCAAAGCCCTGTGATAAAAGGTTTTTTGCAGCATGCATGCTACTCTGCCACGCCTTGAATAAAGCTCTGCTCTCTTAATTCATCTGCTATTGTTTATTGTTGCAGTTTTCTCTTCTCCGCCTTCAAACATGTTGGTAAAATTAGTACTGTCTTTCAATTCTCCTTTTTCAATTTTATGATCTATATCTGCATCTCTTTTGATCATAGTATTCATATTGAGAGTACCTTGATGCACCTGCCAATAGTGCATACCAAATAAACCTGCAGCACTACCTATCATACCACACATTAGGCTAATAGTCCCTAAATCTCCTACTATATATCCGCTGATGGAAGTAGATAATATTGCTATTATTGTAGCAACTATAAACGACTTACTATTAGTTCTGAATCTTAAAAACCCTGCGATTAATGGTACGATCGTCAGTGGAAGCCAGAAATTGTCAGTAAACCAAAGTAGCTCCAAAACATCCTTTCCTATACTAGCTAGTAAAATAGCTATAATAGACGCAATACAAGTAGCAATACGTGCAATTCTTAATTCATTTTTGAGAGTTTTCATATAAAGATAGATAAGAACTGTTCTTGGTATTGTTT
>CAJFCP010023261.1:0-15180 GCA_904066005.1 Synergus itoensis | reverse complement strand
GTCGAACTGGCTTAAATAAGTCAGCATTAGCTTTTACATCCTGACAACTTTGAGACGCTAGAGCAATACTTCAGGCTGTAATGAATCAAAAAGTAGAACAATTTCACTACTTGATGCATAATGTACTATGCAAGCGGCTATAGTATGCCGTTTTTCAGTGCTTATACAATATATTCTTATGTGGTGCTAAAAGATGAGTGATTTTTCAGAATTCAACAGACTAGATCTATCTAATCAATATCTTGGAGATGAAGGAGTAAAAGAAAAACTAGCTCAAGCTTTAAAGAATAATTCTGCTATTACAGGGTTATTTTTATCTAAAAACAATATTGGTCCTGAGGGAGCAAAAGCAATAGCTGAAGCTGTGAAAAATAATATTGATATTGGCGAGTTGTTTCTTAGTTTGAACAATATTGGCGATGAAGGAGCAAAAGCCGTAGCTAGTGCATCGAAATATAATTCCAACATAGTAGGAATATTTTTTGCTGCTTGCAATATGAGCTACGATGAAGCAAAAGCAGTAGTGGAGATTGTGAAAGGCACTTCCATTCATGAGTTAGCTCTACCTTATAATAATCTTAATACTGAAGAAGAGGAATTAATATCCCAAGCTTTACTAAATAATAACATTACTCAAGAATCTTATATCCTAAATGATGAAGAAGAATTATTATTAGCTGAAGTGTTGCAATCTTATAGCACCATAAAGGAATCAAATATATCTCATAACAATGTTATAGATGAAAGATCAGAAGAGGTGGATCAGACTTTGCAAGATCACTTACTGGATGAATTTAATAGCGGATCTGTTATTGAGCATAGTAATACAAATGATACGCTCCACAACTCTGAACTCTAAGCTGAATCTTTTGTTAGCTTTGTTGGATAAATAACCTCAGTTCGATATAAGAGCTAAGTTTATTATTTTATGGCCAACTAACTATAAAATAATTATAGAGAACAGTTCATCAATTGAGCAATTTTTAAACGAAAATCTAATGAATACGCCATCTTTTTAACATTTCCTTTTTCCTTCTTTTATAACTATTTTATAGTTAGTTGGCTATATTTTTCCATGCTGCTGGTTTGTTTGTTTTTAAAGTATAAGCAATAATTCCAGCAAATAGGTTTGCTAAGAAATTAGTTGTGGATCTATGCCTTGTGTGCTGTATATGACAGATATTCTTCAGTTATCTTATAGCTGTTTCAATAAAGTTACGCTTGTTTCAAAAGTCCGTCCGCTAAAAATTTATTTGCGCAGCAAATAAATTTTTGTGGAGAAGTTAAATGTGCCAAAATTAGCACAAGACTTAGCCCTGCCCTAATTTTTGTATATATTATTACTCATGTACCTAAACAAACACTGCTTTCACAAAAGCCGTAAGTTTTTTTGGTCTTTTATAACATTTTCTTATGGATTTAAAACGCTACTTTAACACTCGGAGCACCATTTCATGCGCACTTTCGAGGCTTTTGGCGCACGCAAAACGACCTAATCCTATTGCTACATATCAAACGATAAACAGTATCAGCACCTACATCAAACACAATATCTGCTTCCTAGCGATATATAAGATATGACCTTCCTTCTTAAATCTATAGAATAATAACACCCCATATCGAATAATATATTAATACTTTTTCTATCTTTATATATCATTTATTAATCAATTGGGAAAATACTATAAAGTATGACTTCGTATATACGTAAGTTAAATACACACTATATTTATGAAATAATGTTATAGCTTAACTTTCTTCACACTTAGAAATTAGTTCATCCAAGTTTTCTGGTGGCCAAGAAGGAATATCCATACCAAAACGCAAATGCATTGAAGCCAAAACCTCTTTTATTTCATTGAGTGATTTTCTTCCGAAATTTGGAGTTTGTAGCATAGCCGCTTCACTTCTAGTCACTAGATCACCTATATATTTTATACAAGCACTTTTGAGACAATTAGCCGAACGCACAGTCAATTCAAGGTCCGCAACTTTACGCAATAGTATAGGATCGAAAGGAAGAGCTGATTCTTCTGGCTCTTTCAGTTGTTCTACTTCGGTGAAGTTAACAAAGATTTGCAATTGATCTTGCATGATCTTAGCAGCCAGCGCAAGAGCGGTATCTGGCGTTAGTGTACCATTTGTTTCGATAGTTAGAAATAGTCTATCAAATTCGGTTTTTGCTCCAACACGACTGTTTTCAACTTTATAAGCAACACGGCGTACAGGAGAAAATATAGCATCTATTGGGATTAAACCGATCACAACCTTGTCATCTTCCAGCTGCTCAGATGCAGTAACATAGCCTTTTCCAACAGCAATTATAAGCTCCATATTAAGTGTAGCATTACTGTCCAAATGACATATTACAAAATCAGGGTTCATGATTTCCATATCATCAACCACTTTTATCATTCCAGCAGTCACAACAGCAGGACCAGTGGCAGCAAGTGTCACTCTTTTATTTTGATAACCATGATATCTTATAAAAACAGACTTTAGGTTTAGAACTATTTCTGTAACATCTTCTCTTACTCCAGGGATAGTCGAAAACTCATGGCTGACACCTTCAATTTGAACAGCAGCTATTGCTGCGCCCTGCAATGAAGATAACATAATCCTACGTAGCGTATTACCAAGCGTAACGCCGAAACCTCTCTCGAGTGGTTCGACACGAAATACAGCAGTATTTTGATCTATACTATTTAAAAAATACTCAGCAGGCCTAACCAACGATGTCCAGTTGGTAGATAAGACTTTATTAGCTTTTTCCACTTTCTCCTCTTTGCAAGTTATTTATATTCATTTGCGTGTTCATATCGTGTAACGGTGTAAAAACACTCCGAAAGCAACTAGAGCTAAGGCTATGATGGAATAAGCTAAAGGATAAGTATCACAGCTGAGCAATACAGTTCCACTTCCATCATTATAAGCTAGACACTTAAATGAAATTTCCACAACACACCATCAATCAAGACAAATACACAACAAGACTTACATAAAGAGAATGCATAAGGTAGTTAAGTATAACCTCAACTATACAAATTATATCTAACAATAAACAGAAACATGTAATTATGAGTTACAAATTCTGTCAAAATGCTTCTCAAATAGTAAGCTTATAGATAATAAGGCGTTCCATAAACTAAGACTCAAAGTACAATCACTCATCTAGAATTTGAGTGATTAAACCCTACGCCTTTTTGGAGGTCTACAACCGTTATGTGGAACAGGTGTTATATCTTTTATCGCTGTAATGTTAAGTCCAGCTGCAGCCAAAGCACGTACAGCAGATTCTCTACCAGCACCAGGTCCCTTCATCTTAACTGAAACAGTCTTGAGCCCAAATTCCATAGCAGCTTTCGCAGCCTTCTCAGCTGTAACCTGCGCAGCATAAGGTGTGGACTTTCTAGAACCTTTAAAACCACTATTCCCAGCAGACGCCCAAGCCAAAACATCTCCATAAGAATCAGTTATACTAACTATGGTGTTATTAAAAGTAGCTGACACGCAAGCAACCCCGACAGCAACATTTTTTTTCTTTTTATTATTTGATTTCATAACTGCCATAAATTACTACTTAGTCACCTTTTTTTTGCCAGCTATTGCAATAGCTTTCCCTTTTCTAGTTCTAGCATTAGTATGAGTTCTTTGCCCTCTTACTGGCAATTTTCTAACATGTCTCATCCCTCTATAACATTTCATGTCAATCAGGTTTTTTATGTTTACAGAGACCTCACGCCTCAAATCGCCCTCAACAACATAAGCAGAATCTATCACTTCTCTTAATCTACTGACTTCATCCTCAGATAGACTATGTACTCTCTTACTAAAGTCCACATTGGCTTTACTGCATATATTAAGAGCAGAAAACCTACCTATTCCATATATATATGTCAGCGCAATCTCTACCCTTTTACTAGCTGGAATATTTACACCCGCAATACGCGCCACTCTAACACCTCACTCTTCGCATTCTAGAATAAAATTAAACAACCATAACGCAAGCCTCTCGCAACTGCAAAAATACAAGAAGCAAAAGAGAATGGACAAAAGAATGCTGCCGCCTCTAAATACCTGCCTGTAGCAAAGCACTAAAGGTGGATTAAACCAAGGCTATAATAAAACAGCTCAGCAACCCCAATCCTCCAACAGTCCACAATAGTATTAAATTTTACACAAAAGTCAACATCACTTTTGATATCCTATCAACTATAGACCTAAAAACTTGCTCCATACTCAGTGCACCATTCACTCTTATAAACCCTGGATGTTTCGAGTAAAAATCGACAACAGGTGCTGTTTTCTCGCGATATGCTACGAAACGCCTATGAACTGCATCATCATCGTCGTCAGGTCTATGTACAAATTCACGTGAACCACAACTAGGACAAATATTTTCTTCTTCATCTTTGAAGAATAAAGTGTTGTAAACAGACTTGCACTGCGCGCACAATATTCTTCCTCGTAGCCTATTTCTTAAGTCATCTTCTGTCATATCAATAAAGATGACATATACGTCATCTTTATGTAGCCGCTTTAATATATCATCAAGCGCAACAGCTTGTGATACAGTACGAGGAAACCCATCAATAATGAATCCATTACCACAATCTTTTTGCATAAGCCTTTCTTTGACTATCTGTTCCACTATGTAGTCATCAACTAAGCGTCCAGATTCTATCACACTTTTAACCTTTGTACCAAGCTCAGTATTTGAATCCACAGCTTGCCTTAACATCTCACCGGTAGACAATGATACGAGTCCATAATGCTCTGCAAGCATTGCCGCTTGTGTTCCCTTCCCTACTCCGGGAGCACCTAAAAGAATGAACCGCATACATCTACACTCTTTTAATCATTTTATTATTCTTCAGTAATCCATGATATTGATTGCTGATAATATGTGTTTGTACATTAGTAAAAAGCTCTATGACAACATTCACTACAATCAAAAGGCTAGTGCCGCTTAGGTAAAATGGGACTGAATATCTGGACATAATAAGTTCCGGTATTATACAAACACAAGCTATGTAACCGGCACCTATGACAGTTATTCTGGTTAGAACATGATCTAAGTAGTCAGCAGTATTCTTGCCAGGCCTTCTACCAAGTATCACAGCTCCAGCTTTCTTCAAGTTATCAGCAGTCTCTACAGGATTAAAAACTATAGATGTATAGAAAAAGCAGAAGAATACTATACAAGCTAAGTATAGAAGCATGTATAGGATTTTACCATGCACCATGTTGCTTGCTATGAACTGGTGGATGGCGCTATCATTATTATAACCTAAAAAACTAATGATAGTCGTTGGAAATAGAAGTATAGCGCTTGCAAATATTGGAGAAATGACGCCAGATACATTTAGTTTCAATGGTAGATGTGTGGATTCTCCTCCGAATATTTTATTTCCCACTTGGCGCCTTGGATATTGCACAGACAACCGTCTTTGAGCTTTCTCCATGAGCACTATAAAGCCTATGATGCAGGCCATAATGACCAACAAAAGAATAAGCACAAAAACAGAAAGAGAGCCAACCTTGCCCATCTCAAAGAGCGAAACGAGTGCGGATGGCAACTCGGCAACTATCCCAGTAAATATTATGAAAGAAGCGCCATTTCCGAGGCTTTGGTGTGTTATACAATCACCAAGCCACATCACAAAGACTGTACCTGCAGTCAGTGTGATAATAGATATGAATATAAGGTAAACACTAGAAATTCCCTGGACAGACGCTCCTGCATTGCCTATTCCAACAACTACACCATATCCTTGAAAAATAGATAACAAGATAGTTAAATATCTTGTATATTGATTCACCTTTTTTCTACCAGATTCCCCTTCTTTTTTAAGGTTTGCAAGTGAGTGAGAAACAGCAGAAAGAAGTTGCATTACTATCGAAGCCGTAATATACGGCATGATGTTGAGTGCAAATATGGACATCCTGCCAAGTGCACCACCTGTAAACATATTAAACATACCAAGTATACCACCTACATGGCCGTTAAAAGTTTCAGATAATGCAGCAGAATCAACACTTGGTAGCGGTATATAAGTACCTACCCTGTATACCACAAGTATAAAAAAAACCATCAAAAACTTTTTGCCTAAAGCCCCAAGTGCACTGGACGTAGGATTTAAATTCGGTGCTAGCATCAACAAATATCAAGTAATTATTAAAAATACTAAAAAGTAAACTACAAAACAATCAGATATCATAAAACTACTTCTGTCATACTGAATATAAGAAGCAGATATAATGTTAGATCTTAAGCTATTTTGTTCCCAAAATTACAACGCTGCCACCGTTCTTTTCTATCGCTTCTAGAGCGCTCTTAGAAATAGCATGCAATTCTATCTTCATAGGTAAATTTTTGAGATCTTTACTAGCAAGCACCTTGATTTTTGTGTCATGACCCTTAACAAGCCCAACACCTTTTAAAGATTCAAATGTCACAAAAGAAGAATCAATACGCTTATCTTCTATAAGTCTATCGATTGCAGCAAGAGTCACAACCTGATAACGCAACTTATTTAAGCTATTAAAACCACGCTTAGGAACTCTTCTATATAGTGGCATCTGCCCACCTTCGAAGCCATTTAATGCAACACCACTACGAGCTGTTTGACCCTTACCACCACGACCACAAGTTTTCCCTTTTCCAGAACCTATACCACGCCCTAGATTCTTGGACTTTTTTCTGGCACCTTTGCTGTCCTTTAAAATATTTAGCATACTTTTTCCATATTTATTTTTGATATTGATTATAGCACAGCTACTAAATGCTTAACTTTCTGTATCATCCCACGCACAGCTGCAGTATCCTGAAGTGTGGATACTTTATTGATTTTATTCAATCCAAGGCCTTTTAATGTGGCAATTTGTGCCTGTACAGATCCTATAGAGCCTCGTATCTGCTTAACTTGTATCACTCCTTTTTTCGTCATAAAAATAAAACCTCACGTATTTATAGTCCAGGTATCAAAATATCAATTTAAAATCAGAGCTGCAAGCAGTCACAAACCTTAAAAACTTATGCGCTTAAAAGTGCACATAGCTCCAAAATTTACTCTCTCAAAGCTTTTTAAAGACAAACCCTTTAACAAGTCCACCTAGACGAACGGACTAGAAAAGCTCGTAATTAGCAGACGACACAGCGATACTTAAACATAACAGAGTAAGTAATAAAATGCATCTGGCTACTCTTCATCCGAAGAAAACTCTACACCCATAGATTAAACATCATGTAAAAACAATCTGCGTCATACTTAAACCAAGCATAAATAAGTAAACAAAACGAGCTAACTGAGTCCGCTTGCAAAGCATCAATTTCTATATCCTCTCTGTTATCTTAAGATATGGCTCAAAATATGCATGGCAGGCTTCGAAGCAAACTTCCTGAAGATGAATTGCAAAAGCTATAATAAGCAATAGTAACAAAAACTAGCTTTTCAGAAAAAGCACAAACGTATAACATACAAAGCCCGAGGCATATATGTGAATAGCATATCAAATACCACAAACAGCAAAACACCTAAGTGATGCCTGATAACGACAGATGACCACTCTTTATACCACAACAACACAACATATCAATCAAAAATGGATATAGAATTTCACTATTACGTTACATATCTAGTTTATATTAAAGCAGGCTTTAACAGAAATGAGGCGGAAATAATAGCTTATGCGTCTCAATATGTGGACGACAACACTGCTCAAGCATATGTTAAAAGCCGTGGTAGCAACGTAATTGTTTATAGAAGCATGATAACACAAACGTATGATATTACTCTTCCTAAAAGCATTATGCATCAAATTTATATAGCGTTTCACTTTATTCCAGGTTTTTCTTCGCAAAGTCACAGTACAGATATGCATAGAAAAGATGGAAAGAAACACCATATGATGACTGTAGCAGGAAGCGTGCCATCGAGAATATTGATGTATTCTGCATTGCAAAGCGGTGATTTATATTGGATAGGCATTGCAACTCATGCATTTTCAGACACATGGGCACATCAAAATTTCACTGGAACTATGGATGATTTTAATGGCTTTTCAGATATCAAATCTATTATAATACCAAATATAGGACATGCTGACGCTATGTCTGCTCCTGATGAGCTATGTAGAAAATGGTGTGATCCAAGATTAAAGAATCCTAAAATAGATAATAATAAAAGATTTTTAGAAGCTGCTTTTAGTCTATTTTCTATACTATTTGAGGTAAAGAAACCAAACATTAGTAAGCAGAATCTCATACTTGAATGGGAAATTATTGAACAAGATTTAATAACAATATATAATACTTATCGTGCACAGAGATTTTTTAGTGCTAGAGAAAGAAGAAATAGAATTGCTGAATATTCAAAAATAGCGATCAAATATTCAGGAAGTCCAATTCTGGAATATGATAAATTCGCGTGGAAAAGAGAAGCGCTAACAAGCGTAATCGGGCAATACGTATACCGGTGGCGTGATGCAGAGCTTTATAGAACAACGCATTGGTTTTGCTTTCAGATTGCGGCTGTAAAGCAACTGGAGTTTGTCAAAAACCTTTTGCAAGCTTATAGCGCTTATCATTTACTCTATCCCTCAAAAATTGGTTTGCTGCGCAAATAAATTTTTTCGAAAAATTAAATGTACAAAAATTAGCTCTTAGATCTGCCCTGCGCTAATTTTCTGATATATTAATTTTCCTATGCTTAGCAAATACTACTTTCACAAAATCCGTAAGTTTTTTGCGCTTATTATAATATTTTCTTACGGATTTAAAACGCTATTTTGACGCTCTCAACATTATTTTATACCGCTTCTGAGACTTTTGGCGCGCTTATCATTTCATATCCAATAATACTGCTAACTATCGATGCCATATTCATGCTAAATGAACCTTTTATCATAATAACATCACCTGGCATCAAAAATTTTCTTATATCTTCTTTGGCAATTTCTGAAGATACGTAGTGTGATCCTCTTATGTTGCCTGGCAATATTCTAAACAAACTACTCATAGAATCTCCAATAGTGAAAACCTTATCTATTTTGCATTTGATGATATCGTCTAACAATGCTTCATGCATCTTGATATAACCTGCTCCTAGCTCTCTCATATCTCCCATTACTGCTATAAGTCTATTATTGGACTTCTTGTGCTTTCCAAGCCTCGAGATAGCAGCCCTCATTGAGATGGGGTTTGCGTTATATGACTCATCTATTACTATAATGTCGCCTTTCACTAAATGCACTTCTCCTCTTCCTTTGATTGGGGAGAATTTATGCATATTACTTACAACATTTGATATATCCCTGCCAAGTGCAAGAGCAGCTCCAAGCACCCCAAGGCTGTTCATTACAAAATGATCTCCAATAGTAGATATCTTATATTGCAGTTTCTTGCCGTGGCACATCACCTCTATATTGGTAAAGGCACGTTCTATAGAAGTTGAGATAAGTTGCAGATCGCAAAAATTTGCACTACCGAAGCTTATTACCTTGAGACCACTTGCAGCTGCATGCTTTTTTAGTCTATCGTAATACTTATTGTCTGCATTTAAAACAGCAACACCATTATCTCTTTTCATCCCAAGGAAAATCTCAGCTTTTGCGTCAGCTATTTTCTCAACTGAATCAAAAAATTCAAGATGCGCTGGACCTACTTCTGTGATAATTGCAACATCAGGCCGCGCAAGTTTTGTTAATTTTTCAATTTCACCTTTCTCACTCATGCCAATTTCGAGGATACAGCAATCGAAATTATCTGGCATGCTTGCCAAGGATAGTGGCATGCCATACTTGCCATTGAAGTTCCCAGCGTTTGCAAAGACATCAAATTTATCTTCTTGCAGAGCAATTTTCGCCATTTCTTTTGTTGAAGTTTTTCCAACACTTCCGGTAATGCCGACGACCTTCGCGCTTATAATCGAGCGCTTATGTTCGGCCATTCTGTTTAGTGCAGAAAGCGTATCTTCTACAACTATGATTTTATCAAGATTCTTTATATGGCTTTTTGCATCATTATCAACAATTGCAAATGATGCACCACGCCCGATAGCTTCATCTGCAAAAATCCCGCCATTATAATTCTCTCCAGATATACCTATGAATATATCACCGTGTTGACTTTTGCGGCTATCAATTGAGATCCCAGTAGCGCTTAGCGGCACCTTTATTTCCATAGTCAGCGCTGCACTTAAAGAAAGATTGTTCCAAATTATATCATCATACATAATTCCAAGCGCCTGTTAATGATCTGTATATAAAAAGGTAGCAAGAAACTAAACAACAAAATTCTTGCTGCTATTTAAGCGGCATGGAGGATTGTACAACAAAATTCTGATAACCACTATAAAAATTGTTACAATCATGCTATGATGGCGCCAGGCATTGTTATATGCACTACTTTCATAAGTGTATGCACGCGGATTTTTAATGGTATGACTTTTTATAGTATAAATGAATTTCTGAGTCAAATATCATACATTAATTTGGGAAAAATTTAGGCGCAAGTGTTAATAGGTAGCATTCTTACAAGGCACTAATTTTGAAAAGTATGACGAGATATATAAAGATGTTAAGAGTTTTAGATTAGGAGAATATGGACTTTAGCGCAAAGTTGTTGAAGATACTTGAAAGATATGAACAGACAGAAGAAAAGTTGCTGAGCAGTGATAAACTCTCCTCTCAGGAATTCATTAAACTTAGCAAAGAAAGAGCGGAGTTGGATGATATAGTATCTGTCATACGTCAATATAATGATGCGAACAACGAATATAAATCATTATCTGAAATACTGGAGAGCGATGAATACGACCAAGAATTTAAAGATCTAGCAAAAGAAGAAAAGTATGAGCTTCAAAGAAAAATAGATAAATTGTCTGACAAGATAAAAGTGATGCTGATACCTAAGGATATTGATGATGATAAGGATGTAATACTTGAAGTCAGGGCTGGAACTGGCGGTGAGGAAGCTGCACTGTTTGCTGCAGTACTGTTTGGGATGTATCAAAAATATGCAGAGCAGCGCAAATGGAAGTTTGAAATACTATCTTTATCCTCAACTGGTCTTGATGGGTATAAAGAAGCTTCAGCTAGTATCAGCGGTAAGGGAGTTTTTGCAAGGCTGAAATTTGAATCAGGCGTACATAGGGTGCAAAGAGTTCCAGAAACAGAGTCTAGTGGAAGAATACACACATCAGCTGCAACTGTTGCTGTGCTACCAGAAGCTGAGGAAGTAGATCTTCAAATTGATGAAAAAGATTGTAAAATAGACGTATATAGGGCAAGTGGAGCAGGTGGTCAGCACGTTAATACTACAGACAGTGCAGTTCGGATTACACATATTCCAACTGGCTTAGTTGTATGCCAACAAGATGAGAAATCACAGCACAAAAACAAGGCTAAAGCATTCAAAATTCTCAGAGCTAGAATATATGATGCTGAAAGATCAAAGAAGGCTAGTGAGAGAGCGGCGATTAGAAAAGATCAAATAGGCAGTGGTGATCGCTCTGAGAGGATCAGGACTTATAACTATCCACAGAGTAGAGTCACAGACCACAGAATTAACCTTACGGTACATTCGTTGAATGAGATGTTAAATGAGGGGAAGTTGGATCCAATTATAGATCCATTAATTAGTGATGATTGTACCAAAAAATTAGCAGAGCTTTAGGTGTGTTGATACTTTGTATACTAGATGGTTGGGGTTATTCACAAAATGTGCAGCATAACGCAATATTTGCTGCGCATACGCCAAACTTCGACATGCTATTTAAGAGCATGCCTCATTCCTTAATAGACACAAGTGGTAAAGCAGCAGGCCTTCCTGATGGACAGTTTGGAAATTCTGAAGTCGGACATATGACAATTGGCGCAGGGAGGGTGATAAAACAAGATCTTGTGCGCATAAGTGAGTCATTTGAAAATGGATCCATTATGTTTAATCCTATGTTTCAGAATCTGCTTGCGAATTGTAAAGGTGGTAGCAATCGATGTCATCTAGTAGGTCTTATTTCAGATGGTGGTGTGCACTCTCATATAGATCATATAGTCGCGTGCGCCAGTATACTAAAAGATTCTGGAATTAACGTTTTGCTGCATGCAATCACAGATGGAAGGGATACTTCTCCTAAAAGCGCGCTTCGATATATACAAAAGCTTATAGATAATAATATCGAAATCTCTACAATTTCTGGAAGATATTTTGCAATGGATCGCGATATGAGGCTCGATAGAACAGAGCGCTACTTTGGTGCAATGCTTGGAAAGGTAGACGCTCATTTTAAAGATCCGATCGAATATATGGAGCATTGTTACGCAAATTCTCTGTATGATGAGTTTATTCCTCCTGCTATCTTGCGAGGATATAAAGGAATTTGTGATGATGATGCTTTGTTTATGGCTAATTTTAGGCCGGATAGAATGCGACAAATTGCTAAGATGCTAGCGGATACAAGAAATCCATCATTTCGTTATATGACATCTATGACTCAGTATTCAAATGAACTGGCAGAATACATAAATCCAATGTTTCTTAGAGAATCTGTACAAAACACCTTGTGTGAGGTTATAGCACGCGCAGGAAAAAGACAAATAAGAATCGCAGAGACGGAAAAATATGCGCATGTAACATACTTCCTAAACTGCGGCAGGGAAAAAGAGTATAATAATGAAGATAGAGTCTTAATTCCGTCTCCAAAAGTTGCGACTTATGATTTAGCGCCGCAAATGTCCGCAGTACAAGTCAAAGATGCGGTTGTTGAAAACATACAAAAGAATTATTATGATTTCATATGTGTGAATTTTGCAAATGCAGATATGGTAGGCCACACAGGAAATTTCGAAGCAACAAAAATTGCCTGCGAAACCATAGATAGCTGTATTGGAGAAATAATGCAAGCAGCCCAAAAATACGGGGCGCACCTGCTCATCACTGCAGATCACGGCAATGCCGAAGAGATGTTTGACAAGACTAGTAATCAGCGGCATACTGCCCACACAATGAACAAGGTTCCATTAATCTATTTTGGCAATTATAACAAATCTCTTGCAGAAGCTATTGGTGAGGAGGGGATGGTAGGAGTTGAGACGCGCAAAGAAGGCGTGTATTCTAATATACATATGACCTTTAGCATTGATGCGATGCACCAGGCGTCATCAGAAATTGAGTTATGCAAGAAGTCTAATATAGCTTTGAAAGACGGAGAGCTCAAAGATATAGCTCCAACAGTACTGCAATTTATGGGCATAGATACGCCAAGTGGTATGACTGGAAAGAGTCTGATAGTCTCTGCTAACAAGTAATTTGAACGCAAAAAATTTGAGTATTCATTATGGTAGCACTGCCATTAATTAATCGAAAAAAAACGCATTCTGTAAAAATCGGAAATGTTATTATCGGTGGTGGAAATACTATTGCTATTCAAAGCATGACAAATACTGATACTGCAGATATCTCATCTACTGCAAATCAAATTGCTGAACTTGTAGAAGCAGGTTCCGATATTGTTAGAATTACAGTGAACAATGACGAAGCTGCAAGAGCGGTTCCATATATAAAAGAGAAGCTGCATGAGTTAAATATAACTGCACCAATAGTTGGCTGCTTCCATTATAATGGGCATTACCTTCTGGAGAAATATAGCACTTGCGCAAGTGCGCTTGATAAATACAGGATAAATCCTGGGAATGTAGGCTTTGGAGCAAAACGAGATAAGCAATTTGAAAGCATCATAGAAATGGCTTTGAAATACGATAAGCCAATCAGGATTGGGGTGAATTGGGGAAGCTTAGATCAAGATCTGCTGGCAAATCTTATGGATGCTAATAATCTAAAAAATACGCCAGATCCTTCTGACTGTGTTATGCGAAGCGCGATTGTTAATTCTGCCTTAAATAGCGCTGCTCATGCAGAAAAAATCGGAATGTCTCCTAGCAAAATAGTAATTTCTGCGAAAGTCAGCAGGCTACAAGATCTGCTTGCGGTTTATACGGAGCTTGCGAAGCTATCAAGCTATGCATTGCATTTAGGTCTCACTGAAGCTGGAATGGGCACTAAAGGCACTGTTACTACTTCTGCAGCGCTTGCAATATTACTGCAATCAGGAATAGGCGATACAGTGCGCGCTTCAATTACACCAAAGCCTGGCGAATCTAGAACGCAAGAAGTCTTGCTATGTAGAGAAATCATTCAGAGTTTAGGGCTTGGCACATTTGTTCCTGAAGTTTCTGCGTGTCCTGGATGTGGCCGTACCACTAGCACATATTTTCAACAGCTAGCATCAGATGTTGAATCGTTTCTAATTTCAATGATGCCGGAGTGGAAGACGCGTTATATAGGCGCTGAATCTCTAAAAGTAGCGGTTATGGGCTGTATAGTGAACGGTCCTGGAGAAAGCAAGCATGCAAATATAGGAATAAGCCTCCCGGGAACAGGAGAAGCACCAGTTGCACCTGTTTTCGTGGATGGATTAAAGATCGCAACCTTGAGAGGAGAGAATATAATTGTAGATTTTAAAAAAATAATCTGCGATTACGTTGATGGAAAGTTCGAGAAATTATAGCACTTGAGATAGTACGCGCCAACAGTCTCAGGAGAGGCATGAAATAGCACTTAGAGTGTCAAAATAGCGCTTTAAATCCGTAAGAAAATGTTATAAGTCAGTGCAAAAAACTTACGGATTTTGTGAAAGTAGTGTTTTTAGGCGCAGGAGCAATTAATATATCCAAAAATTAGCAGAGGACAGATCTAAGAGCTAATTTTTGCACATTTAACTTCTCCACAAAAATTTATTTATGTCGCAAATCAATTTTTGGCGAATAGACTAATTTTGCTAAGCTGCAGAAAAGCATTAAAACAACTTATTAGAACAATTTTATCTACTAGCTGCACAAAAAAAGAATAACCAAGCCTCAAATAGCTCTTCTACTTTTGAAGACTTTTGTATCTTAATGGTAGCATAGTCTTATACTATTCATACAACCTCTTAACTTACATCTTTGATTATAAACGCAACAAATCATCAACTATTTATTAAAGATTGAATAATGAAAAAGTTTTTGAGAGTTTTCACATAAAGATAGATAAGAACTGTTCTTGGTATTGTTTGAATATTTGTGGCATTGTAAGTATAATGGAGCCAAGAAACAAACCAGAAAAAATAAACCAACCGATTT
>CAJFCP010023248.1:0-15051 GCA_904066005.1 Synergus itoensis | reverse complement strand
TGACCCTAGGCGAGCTTCCAGGTTTTTTGCTAGGATTCTATGTAGGAAGGCCGTCCTGGGAATGTTGTTCGTTTCCTCACAGAACTCCCTCCACCCTTCCCGCTTATAATGACTATTCATATTCTTATATTCCTTCCGGATCAAGGGCAACGAAATAGTGGATCAACTGGCAAAAACAGGAGCGGCAGGCAGGCCGATTGGCCCAGAACCTTTTCTGGGCTTGGCAGCCTGCTGTACCAGGCTGTAGATCCAGAATTGAGCTGCACAACAGCACAATAAGTTCTGGGCTCAAGTAAAGGGGTGTAGGCAGGCCAAGGCCATCCTCGGATCTCGTCGTAGGAGGGACTTGGCCAGTACCATCCTTAATTGGCCCAAGAGTGATGTAAGGATAATGATACAGATGCTCACAGGGCACAACCATTTGAATTACCATAAACACAAACTGGGGCTGGCACCCAGCCCAGTGTGTCGCAAATGTGGAAGGGACGAGGAATCGTCCCTACACGTATTAGGTCAGTGCCCGGCACTTGCTGGGCCCAGACATCAAACCCTCGGGGCAGCTATGCTAGAACTGGAGGAGATTAGGGCGCTTAAAGCCAGCGACATCCTAGGCTTCGTTAAGAGGACAGGAATGGGGAGCTAGGCAGCGTCGGGGATTAAGGGAGTAGGCACAATGGGCTTGAGCCTGAGCGCCTGTAGGGCCCCACGGGGTGGGGCTCCTCGCCCGGCTAGAAAACTAACTAACTAACTAAAGTAATTTACATGTAAGAAAATACGAAAATTACCTTCTCGTTTTTATTGTTTCTCAAATCGAACATTCCATGCATTTGTTATAAAAAGTATCGTGTGAAATAGGTACGGAAAGTAGGCAGTCATAACTCTTGCGAAGTTTACTGTAATTGCCATCGGCTCATCTACGGCTCGTTTCCGGCTCGCCTTCGCCTCGCCTCAAACTCGTTTCCCGCTCGACTCCAACTCGCCTCCGACTTGCTTCTAACTCGCCTTAGATTCGCCTCTGGCTCGTACAGTAAACTTCACACTCGTTTGGAACTACCTACTTTCCGCACTTATTGAACAATATACTATTTTTTTAAATCCGTGTTACGTTGCGGCTACGCAACGAGCAGGAGAAAATATAATTTAAATTTTTAAATTCTATCCCGAGCGGCTAAAATAGAACTTCTGTGGGTTCCTGTCCTATTAAAGGGTAATAAAACCGCCCTCACTTGTGAACCCTTCTTCTTTTATTAATAAGGATAAAATTTGAGGATAGAAAAAAGGGGGAAATATGTTCTAATTGAGCAAATAAATATTTATATTTCTGTATAAGGTAAAATCTCTTTTATTTATTTGCTACTTACAATATTAGTATAAATCCGTATTTCTTAGATTTAAAGGCGAAGAGATAGCATTTAAGAACACAGGAAAAATTGTTAGTCTTAAAAAATACCGAGATTCACTCGGGCGAACACTATTTTCGTTAAGGAAACAAAATTTTCGAACCGACTTTCCACTGAACTTTTCCCAATAACCGGATGGTACCGATCAACCGCGTCAGAGGCTCGTATTTAGGTGGAATCTCTTATCAAGCGACAAGCTTAACTTTTGGGGGTTGAACGTTGACCCTAGCTCTGAGTTGATCAGAATCAAGTTCAAGGGAAGAGTCGGTTGTCCAAAGTTTGAACTTGTAGCTGTTGAAGAAGCACAAAGACTGACGTCTCGAAAACGTCAGTCTTTGTCAGAAAGGGAGTGCCTCGCCGTTGTATTTTTTACAAAATATTTCAGGCATTACCTATACGAAATAAAGTTTAAGGTAATAATCGATCATCAGGCTCTTGTATGGCTTCATAACACACGAGACCCCTCTTCTCGTCTTCTTCGGTGGTGACTTAAACTTCTCGATTTTGAGTAGGAGATAAAGTATCGGCGAGGCAAAGTAAACTCGAATGCGGACGCACTCTCGCGTAATCCGGTGGATCAGGTCCCTTTCTCCGTTTTGCCGATTTTGGGTCAGCCCAGGGGACGTGGAAGACCGCGTAAGAAACCTGAAGCAGAAAAACTTCCCATGGAAGTTGGATCTCGGTATCGAGTGAAGTTTTAATTTTTAATTTAATTTTTAATTTTTAATTCTATCCGCTCGGGATAGAATTTAAAAATTTAAATTATATTTTCTCCTGCTCGTTGCGTAGCCGCAACGTAACACGGATTTAAAAAAATAGTATAGTTTTGCCAGAATGAAGTTGCGCCAGCGAGCAGATAATCCGTTTTACTCGTATTCATTAGATGATGAGGCGGATTTTTGTAATATCTCTGTTCGAAAGACCATGCGGAAAAAGAAAGCAAGGAAGCGCCTGATAAAATGTCATGACGATAGCGAGTACCTGCCTCCCGAGAGCGATGAAACAAAATCGCGAGCTCGTGTCTCAGTACACGACACTTCCACTGGCGTTCCTCCCTTCCAGGAACCCCATAAAATGCCTGCCGCATCCGGCAAACCGCCCGCAGTAATTTCAGTGGATACGACCGCACCAGCGAGCCCGGCTATCCCTAGAAATACTATAGAAAACACCCCTTCACCTGTAATCGTGTTGCCCCCGCAACCAGGGCCTTTGGACGTGACTCCAGCGACTCAACCCTTCGTGAGTTTGACGAAACAGTTATTCCAGTCGATATAGACTTGGATGGAACTCTCACTAGGGCCTTGAGACACTTAACCCCGGCTAAAACATCCTTATTTCAACCAGTACAACCGTCCCCTGCCCTTCCGCCAGCAAAGAGATCAACTGTAATGGGATTGCTCGAAACGATTCCCCGCAGTGGACGAGAAACAGCCTCAAGAGGCTCCTCCTGATGGTGCCCCACCTGAGAGAACACTGATCCCTGCTTCACCACCTGTGGTACCACTGTCACTTAAGACTTCGCGAGACCCATTAACCTTGGTTAAAGACAATTTCGTACATTTCGCAAGCGCAGACTGTGCCTTCAACACTGCCATCGAACGTGCTTTGGTTGATTTTGACCTCATAGATCCCGAAAAGATCTGAGAAAAGGGACCTAAAAAGGGACAAGTGTTTATGTTTCAAGTGTTTTCTCGAAAAATGCATTTTTCGATTTCGTTCATCCCGAGGATCTATATTCCGCTTTTTAGTCTCAGACTCGCTAGGGAGGAGGTCGGAGTTGTTGCGGCCAGGGTGTGACAGCCTGGAAACGCGGATGATAAATTACCCCAAATACCCTGCAAAATTCCATTCGATTGGCATTCGCCAACAGTGGTTTCACATTCATACTTTGCTCCGGTGAAATCGAGATACCGCCTCCGGAGAGAAGGAAGGCAATTATAAGAGAGTATCATTCGAGTATTGTGGGCGGTCACAAGGGCATAACGAAGACATTTAGATTGATTCAGAATCGCTTTGTTTGGCCGGAAATGAGGACTAACGTGATGAACGTCATCAGAACTTGCCTCAGTTGTCAGAGGCAGAAGCTGGTCAGAATTAAGACTCGTCAGCCGATGATCATTACCGACACACCCGCTGATGCATTTGACAAAATAGCTCTCGATCTTGTAGATCCATTGCCTCTTACCTCGGATAGAAATAGATATCTGCTCACTATGCAGGATAACTTAACGAAATTCTACATGGCCATTCCCATCCCCAATAAGCGAGCCTCGACAGTAGCGGATGCATACGCTCGGAATTTTATTTCTATGTTCGGCTGTCCACGCGCTATTCTGATGGACAGGGGTGGTGAGTTCATCAACAAGCTGTTGAGTAACTTGGCCGCATTATTCAGAATTAAACACGTAACCACTTCCGGCTACCATCTACAGACCAATGGGAGTCTAGAGCGAAGTCACCAGGTACTCATCGATTATCTGAAACACTATATTCAGGATTATGAGGACTGGGACCGCTTGTTTCCGTTCGCGATGATGTCCTATAACGCGATGACATATGAGGGAACCAAATTTTCACCCCGCGAGTTGATTTTCTGTAGGTCTGTTCGAGTTCCTACTTTGTTTCTCAGAACGCTGAACCAGCAACAAAATTTATAATTCAATTATCACATGCTCGTAATTCTCAACGTAATGCATGATAAGACTGTCTATTATCTTGATAAAGCCAAATTTTAATCATATAATAATATGCATGACTAAATCGCTACAAATTATTTTAATTTTAATCACATGATTTATTAACATAAGTATGCCTCATTTTGCATGTATCCTTATGTAATCATATAACGTAACGGTTCATGATGCAGCCTCTAGTACCCTTTTTCAAAGTACGCATATTTTTGCTCCACCTTTCCAAATTTTCCGCTATTGGTCAATAAGTCTCCAAGAGGGTGGTTTCCAAAATTTCCACCTTGGTGGGGAAAACTCGAAGGAGCTGCTTGCTCATCAACAGCTACAAGTTCAAACTTTGGAAAATCGACTCTTTCCTTGAATTTGATTCTGATCAACTCAGGGCTAGGGACAACGTTCAACCCCCACAAGTTAAGCTTGTCGCTGGAGAAGAGATTCCACCTAAATATGAGCCTCTGACGCGGTTGATTGTTACCGTCCGGTTATCGGGAAAAGTTCGGTGGAAAGTCGATTCGAAATCTTTGTTTCCTTAACGAAAATAGTGTTCGCCCGAGTGTGTATCGGTATTTTTTAAAAATACAAATTTCTCTTGTGTTCTTAAGTGCTATCTCTTATGCATAAATATAAATATTTCTTTGCTCACTTAGAACATATTTCCCCCTTTGTTCCATCCTCAAATTTTATCCTTAATAATAAAAGAAGAAGGGTTCTTAGTGAATCCTCCGCAGATTCCGGGCTTTCCTTCACGCATTATCTCACTCAGCTGAGCCAGTTAAAAATGTCAGGTTTGGAGGCGGCAATAGAAATAGCGCGAGAGGAAGAGCGCAGGGCCAATGATCGTAACCCTAACCATAATAACCTCACAATACACTCCGGAAACTTTCCGCGTCCACTTCAACATGCAGGATTTCGAGGACCTGTTCCCTTTGGGATGTCGCGACCTCCATCAACAGGCTTCCCGCGTAAAAATTTCCCGAATGAGGGCAGATTTGAATCGAGACCACAAGGTTACGGACCTCTGTAACCCAATGCTCCACGTGAGGGAGAATTGAATCAACAGTTTATGACTCCGTGAAATCCTCACCACTTTCAATCCCCTGTCCCACGTTATGCAGATCAACAGTCTGCAAAAGTACACTAAACCGCGGAATGGGATCCACCTGTGATGGGCTGTCCCGAATATTGTGAACAATATTATCCTTACCCTTGCGATTATCAGGGAGATAGTCGAGGTCATTATGGTCAACACTACAATTACTCCTATGGGAGGACTGCACCCCCTTCCTCGGCTGCATCATGTTATTACTATGCTGGATCTGAGGAAGTGGAGGGTGACGCTTCCTCCCCTGCAAGTATCGGTGTGGGGCCATCTTTGAGCAGAGCATCCGCGCATGTCGCACAAACTCCTACGCAGAGTGCGGGTCCTAACACCGGTGATTTAAACTCCGCGGGCGTTCGCTCCATCGATCGGCAGGCGAGCGCAGCCCTAGAAAAAACAACGATAGCCCCGACCTATACGATAATGAAAGCTTTAGGACTGCAAGCGGGGAGTCTAACTACCCAGAAGTAGTTGTCAAGTCCCAAGATTTCGCCGACGGTCAGTGTCGTTTAATGGTAGATACTGGATCATAGGTTAATATCATAGATCTGGAATCGTTGACGCCAGAGGTGGACATTTTTATTGATGACAGGATTCGAATAACGGGAATTACGCCTAATTGTCTGGAGAGCATTGGATCGACATTTTTGAGCATCTGGGGTGCAAAAGCGAAGTGTTACGTTTAACGCAATCTTCCCTTTTCTGGTGACGGGATTATAGGGTTAAATTATTTAAGAAAAGAGAAAGCGGCGTTCCATCACAACACCCTAGTTATCGATCGTGACCCTATCAGATCCATTCCTTTCTTACAGTTGGAACCTATCGAAAGCGCATTCTTTGGTCAAATCTCAGCTGAGGGAATGCAATCTACTACACCGGATTTGACACACAAAGTTATTGGACCCAGATCGCGTCAGGTGATTGCCATTGTTGTTGTCAATTCTAATATTAATGAGGGATTTTTGTCACTCCTCAATTGTCCAGAAGGAGTCTTTGTTGGTTGCGCTGCAGTATCCGTTCATCATGGACTCTGTTTCACGTTGTCAATAAATTCTACCGAGGAGAGTGTTGAATTGCAATTACCCCCACAGGAAGTGACGCCATATGACGTGTTCGAGGAGGAATCCGACGGTATTGACGAGATAATCCTTTCCGAGAGAAACACTAGTCTTTCACTTGATGAGAGACTGACCTCGCTCCGGGAGAAAATAAATTTCGACGAACTCGGGCCGCATAGGCAGAAACGGGTACAAAGCTACCTCGAGGCATTTCCACATCTCTTCCTACTCGAGGGTGACGAGCTTCCTGGTACTAACCTTGCACAGCACAAGATACCGACAGTGGATGACGTGCCTATTTTTCGTAAGAAATATAGTTATCTACCAGTCCATAAGGCTGAGGTGAGAAAACAGATATCCAAACTTTTGGAGAACAGCGTGATTGGACAATCAAGTTCGCCATATAATTCTCCACTTTGGATCGTTCCCAAGAAAGAGGGCGCGGATGGGAATAAAAGATGGCGCCTCGTGATAGATTATAGCGCTCTTAATGAGAAGACAATAGGCGACGCTTATTCCTTGACGAACATCAATGAAATATTGGACCATGTCGGCGGAGCAAAACACTTTTCGGTCCTCGATTTGGCTTCCGGGTTTCATAAAATCCCGATGGACCCGGATGACAAACATAAGACGGCTTTCTCGACCGATAATGGCCATTATGAATTTAATAGAATGCCGTTTGGCCTGAAGGGGGCTCCGTCGACCTTTCAACGACTGATGGATCGTGTTTTGTTGGGTCTGCACGGTACTGAGCTTTTTGTGTATATCGATGATATCGTTATATACGCCGCTACCCTAGACGAACACGACCAAAAAATCTTCAGACTATTTAGACGTCTTTCGGAAGCTTGAAGATGAGCAAGCAGCTCCTTCGAGTTTTCCCCACCAAGGTGGAAATTTTGGAAACCACCCTCTTGGAGACTTATTGACCAATAGCGAAAAATTTGGAAAGGTGGAGGAAAAATAGGCGTACTTCAAAAAAGGGTACTAGAGGCTGCATCATGAACCGTCACATTTGACGAGAAACGTGGTTTTTATGATAGGTACGCGCTAAATCTAGTGACTAGACGTTGTTTAAGGGATCCTAAACTCCCATTCGAAAGGACGAGGATGTTAAGTCATAAACAGTTTAAATGGTCAGGATACAACGTTTTAGTGTCGCCAATGGCTTTATGCCATCTAGTCCCTTAATTGAATTCATATTTTCCCAAATCTGGGTATTAAAGTATATTGCCAGACGTGCCTGAGTAAAGATTGTCAGGAAGTAAAAATAAAAGAAAAGTGTTTGTCTCCAAGGAGTAACCGCCTGCAATTGTTGAAGGCACCAGTCCTGGAACCGTCAAAGCTCGAGTGGAAATTGAAATCGGTTTTATGTTTGGAAAAAGAATGATAAAAAAAAGAAAAGTTACCGTGAGAAACTCTCTCCGCCTCCAAAATCCGTGGAAACGTTACCCATATTATAAAAGTAGAATTAAGAAGTTAAGAATTACTATACGCTACTAATTTTATAAAGTTAAAAAGAAAAAGTTAAAAACTATAAACATTGAATTATAATTATGAATCAAAATCATCATACCGGTGGGCCCACACTTACACGTCACACACATGAATAATTATGTAAAAAAGAAAAAGTTTCTTCATGCCTTCTTCATTGTTTATTATTAATAATAGAAAATAATATGAAGGGAGGATATGTCGCGTCCGAACGTAAAAATCCGTACAATTTGTAAAAGAAGGTCATATATGTTGTGACGTTGCAGATTTTAATCTGTGACGTCACGAATGCATTTAACAACCGGCACCGGAGAAAATAAGCATTTTTGACGATTGACAACCAGAAAGAGAGCCACACCACGAACTTTCGGAGCACTCACGATTTTGTTAGAATGTTAGATTTACTTTTCTTGTTGTTGAACGATTTTTCATGTAAACCTCGAGCCTACGGTCCAGAAGGATGATACTAAGGATGTTTGATGTTGAGAAGGAAGGAAGGACGATATTAGTGATTTGAATAAGCAACAGTACTCCCGCCTGACGCCAGAGTCCACCACCTCTCGAGCTACGGAAGTGATCAAGTCAGTCCCTACCGCTGACGCATGGGGCCCTGCATATCCGAACAAGATACATTTTTCTCTGCCTGGATGAATCGAAGGATGTTACGAGATGCGACACATTCCCTGTGTTACATCTGATCTTTGGGAACACAGTAGAGGGTGCTCAGTCACCCCGTGAGCCCATATTGGACTATGACATAATTAAAGTGCAGGGTGTATTGTCAATTGACACTTTACTGATTGACGATTAAACAAGTAGCGGAAGGACGTCATGGGTCACATGACATACACGGTCGTTGCCATTGGACTGCTGAACTCTTTTCCACTATGGCGTCTGCTGATTTCCGCCTCGCCTGTCATCGTACTTCCGCCTCGCTACTTAACCTTCACTCTCTTTCTGGATTGCGTAAGGGCCTGTTGCGCCATATAATATTTTTGAGAATTTGTAATCTATCCATTTGAGGTCGTTCTTTAATATTAACGACGGATATTAACGACGAATATTAATTATGGCTGAGGTATGTTAATCTTTTTATTGGCAAGTGTAACAGAGTTAACATGTAACTTAAATTGATTCCCGAGGACTCTGCCGAGCTTCGCCATTTTTCTCTTTTGTATTTGATTTAAATTGGATATTAATTTTTCCTCGCATCGCGAGTGCTCAATAGTTCTGTTTCCGCGTAATCGGTATTGATTGGTTCCCGATAAGATGTAACTTTTAGAATGTATCCGGTTTTGTTGTAAATTAGGGACGTGTCAAAGTTATTAATGCCGAGAATGTGTTTGACACGCGCTCCATAATTGAAGTCCCGTTCTCTCATTTTTGAATGGTGTGATACGCGAATTTATTATTCTGATTTACATTAATTTCTTTCTTTTTTATGTCAATATCTTTCTTTTTTTTGCTAATTATGTTCCGAATAAACCCATGTTTGACATTCTTTAAACTCCAGAACGTGTCTCAGTTCTTTTGCTGTGCCACCAAAAACCCATTACCCTGAGATAGCTGTTTTATTTATAGGATTTTACAGGTGGATATAGTGAGTGGAATCCATCGCTGTTTAACTCGCAGCTGGCGCCTTATAAATTTGGATTTCAACAATGCTTTTGGATTGCTCATTTTGCTACTTATATTTCATTAAGATTGTCGAGACGTAGTTCCGCGTTTACGAGACAAAACGCGTTACAATGTATATGTAGGTAAATCATTCCATTTCCTTCAAACTCTACAAACATACGTATTTTGACGAGTTGATTACGAATATAATAGTAAAAATTGGCGATGAGGCGATATTTATGGTGAAACAATGAAAAAACATAAAAATCTTAGGTTTTCGCGTTTATCGCGTTATCGCGTTTTTTCTGTTCAACAAGAAACGTTGGTCGATTTCTCGAAAACTATTTATATATAACTATTTATATTTATAACTATTTATATTTCTATTTTTATATTAAAATACTTTCAAATGACTACGGCGCTGTTGCCAAGTCGTTCTAGTATCGCTCGAACCGTCCGAGAGAACGCACGTGAATTAAAATGAGTTCCGTTTACGCCAAACATTTTGAAGCTGTCTTTTTGTGTACCCATCCAAAAGGACCACATATGTCCTACAGCGCGGCTACTAAATACATCAAGAAGTCGAAGACGTTCGTGAAGAGGTGGGTTGAGCGGTATAAAGTTGATAAAACAGTCGACGACCTTCCCGAAAGAGGCAAATCTCGAGTAACAACCAGCAAGGAGGATAAAGCGATCGTGAAGCTGTTCAAGCGTACCCCTACTCTAGGATTGCGAGATGCCAAGGCTATACTAGCCAACAAGGGAGTCTACATTAGTATCAACACCATTCTACAGCGTTTGGCTGAATGGAAGATAGAGTACCGTACCACGAGGCAAAAACCCCTGCTCTCAGAAACCCATATGGAAAAACGAGAGGCATGGGCTGCGGAAAATCTCCACCGGGACTGGTCAAACGTTATTTTTTCTGACGAAGCGTCGTTCTGGGCATGGG
Source organism: Synergus itoensis (assembly GCA_904066005.1). Classification (NCBI taxonomy): domain Eukaryota; kingdom Metazoa; phylum Arthropoda; class Insecta; order Hymenoptera; family Cynipidae; genus Synergus; species Synergus itoensis. Next base: position 4,738 of record CAJFCP010023248.1, on the reverse strand, counting down.
TTCCCATTAAGTATGCCTGGTCTACGGCTGGCAGTAGATTTCTCCAGCGGACCATTAAACACCCAGTGAAGGTCCATGTTTGGGGATGCATCTCTGAGCGCGGTTTTGGATGTTTGGAGCTCTTCACCGAGAACCTCAACGCTCAGAAAATGTTGCAGATATACCAACGTGGTCTTCTAAGGTCTGATAAAAAGATGTTTGGAGCCGATAACGCCGATTGGATCTTGCAAGAGGATAACGACCCTAAACATCGAAGCCGTCTCTGCACTGCTTGGAAAGCGGAAAATGACATCACAATCTTGGACTGGCCATCACAGTCCCCAGATGCAAATCCAATCCAGAATGTCTGGAGCGTTTTGAAGAGGAAGCTTGCTGGAAAACGTGTATTCACCCTAAAACAGCTCTCGCAACAAATCAAGAAGATATGGATAGATTTACCAACGGACTACGCTGAAAAATTAGTGGAAAGCATGCCGAAATGGTGCGAGGCCATTCTGGACAACGATGGGGACTGGACCATCTATTATGTAGTAGCGCCGTAGTGCTTTGAAAGTACTTTTATAATTTAAAAAAAAAACGTTCAAAAATCTGTAATAGTTTTCGAGAAATCGACCAACGTTTCTTGTCGAACAGACTGTACGTAAAATTTCAAGTGTAAACCAAAAAATACCATGAAATCACGAATTTTGAAAAAAAAATTATCTTATATTGGGCATAGCGCATATGTCACATTATGAATATTTCGTCAAAATTACGTTTTTTTTTCATGTTATTATATAATATTAATAATCAAAGTTTTGAGCATGATAAAATTGAACATTTTTTTCTAAAAATTACAATGTATTATTGGATGGAATTGAACACAGTTGTGCAATAATATTTAGACCATATAATGAGCACTTAATTGAGATGAATTCATTAAAAAAATTACTTTTAAATAAATTTCTTTATAAGCAATTGTAATTTTCAATCTTTTCTTCACGTTAAAAAATAAAAGAAACTTGTGTCATATTATGCGGAAAACGTTCCCATGTAAGAAGATGTATTCAAAAGTTTGCCCTTCGATGTCATTTCGGAGTTATTCAATTTTATTTGTCCGTGCTTACTACACCCGCTTAGTACGCGGCGCACAGTGAGGTCAAAAAGTGTCAGTGGACAAAGTGATGTACAGAAACCATTTCTAAACCAATTTGAACGATTTTTTAAATTAAAGCTAATAAAATTCCACACAAAAATGTCGGTCCAGATTTTGAAAAAAAAAAATTTTTATTTAATAACAAAAACTAAATTTTTTTTTAAGAGTACCGAGTTTTGAGAAATACTTGGATGCAACCGAATACCCTAGAGTCAATGAAGCAATAGTTTTTAACACATTGAGAAAAATGGATTGTACCGTTTATGATCTTGGAAGGTAAACTATGGGATAGCGATCTAGATACTAAACGGTACAATCTGGATATTAAACCGTATAATCTGGATGTTAATTTCTAAAATCCTGGACCATACAATTAAAAATCTAGATTATACGGTTTAAGGGGTTAGATACATTCAGAACTTTCAAAAAATCGATTTTTTATTACATTTTCTGAAAGTATAACATTTCAGAAATATCGTGTCAAAATTTCAACCAAATCGGAGCAAAACTTACTGAGATATGCGAGTTCAAGCAACGGCGACTCGAGCCGCTATTCAAGTAGGTAGGTAGCCGTGGCTATTGTTACTCGACGCTTAGGGATTTCAACCGTCTTTCGACACTCCTTATACTTATATTGGATCATATACTATACTATGTAAGTTGAATAATTATAATGTAAGTAAAATAATGTAAGTTGAATAATTAAGATTTTATGTACACGTAAATTATAGTTAAAACTTTAAACGCGTTTTTCTCGAAACCACGTTTTCAAAGTCGGTGAAAACTCTAGCTCCAAAACGGATGAACCAATCGTTACCAAATTTTCGCGAAAAAACAATTTCTTTTTCAAACATTCGCAATTATGGTAAAAAATTTAAATTTTGCCAAAATCGATCGTTCATTTGGGAGAGAAAGTGGTTTTCTAAAAAATGATCCAAAAATTTTTGATTTAAGATGATCCAGATTTAACCAGGAGTGTTCACTGCAAAACGCTTTTTTTTTGGACCTTCCGGAGATTGATTATAACTCACGTGTTTATCATTATTTTTTCACAAAAAAATTCCTGTAACTTCTTGAAATACGTATAAATCAACTGCCACAATATTAATTTAAAAATAAAAATACCAGTCTTATTTAAAAATATTCGTGAAAATTACCTTTTTTTAAGTGTATGTAACCCCTTAATATCCAGATTGTACGGTTTAATATCTAGATCGCTGTCCCACAGTTAACCTTCCAATATCATAAACGGTACAATCCATTTTTCTCAGTGCACTTTGATATCCTAGCTATTGGTTATTGGCTACTGCGAAATTTCAGAAGTGCTTCTAATTTAAGAAGTAGATAAGGTAAATGTACCAGTAATTTGTCCTTATTGTTAATCCAAGTAATCGTGACGCTCTTTTTGTTACCTTTTACATAAGTTTTAATGAATTATAATTTATTTTATATTTTACAATGATTTAAATTCAATGGGTTTTTGTCATTAAATGTCCAATTTTAGACATTTGCTTATCATTTATTCAAATTATAACCTATTCTCACGATTACTGGTACAGTGCCCAGGAAAAAAGAAACGATTGAACGACTGCTTTAGTGAATCGGATTTTTTAAGAATGCGGATTTAACAGTCGTCTTTCTGAATTGAAATGATGTATTTATCAATCGGTCTCCAAAATTTAAATGGTTTTATCAGAAAACTCCGATTGAACAGAAACTTTTTCATTCTTTTTAGGCATTTTTCAATCGGATCGGAATTTTTAAGGTTATGTTGCCATATTTGACACCAAATTTTCAATTTCTTAAACCGTTGACTAATTAAACAAAGCTATGTACTGGAAAATCGGAATTCAACATAGATTCTGATTTCAAGAATATATAAGATAAATAAGTAGAGTTTGTAATTATAAAGTAAATAAATCTTTAAATAAACTCTTTGTTAAATTTTTAATTGAATATTTCCCATTAATTTAAGAATGCGGATTCACGAAAGCCTCAGACCGATTCAAATTTTCTAATCGGATTTTTGTTCCTGAGTGCCCTGCATTAATGCCTTCCTTTGTAAACATGTTAAACCAGGGTTAGGTTAATATGTTTAGAAAGGAAGGCATTAATGCAGGGTACTGTACATCTACATCAGTTAAATTTTCAAAAACTTGCTTACACTGTACAATTATAGCTACTCTCAAAGTGTATTATATAATCGTTTAGTTTAAAGATTTTTTGTTCATTTTAAAACCCCGGGCTTATATTCCCTTTGCTCTCTTAAAGATCTGCACGTAATACTGCATAAATTATACTATTTATTTTCAGTGAGTTGACTATGACATTCTTTACGTTTGAAATACTGTGAGATGTTAATAATACAGTAGGCAGAATGTTCTATACGAACAATAGACAAAACGAAGAAGGTAGAAAAAGAGAGAAAGAGAAACAGAGACACGAAAGTTTGCCAAAGGTGAAAAGTCAGGGGCGACGAGTCTCCGAGAATGTCGATTTATACGAGCAATCGGTTTCTCGAGCGGGTGCGCGTAAAGCTTTGTTCACATATCCGTATCCCAAGCGCTTGAGTAATTCAAGCAAATCGCCGGATTTCAGTAACACTCGACTCGTGGGAACAATAATTGGATTCGCCGCGGCAAGCCTATCGATCTCGAGCGCGAATCGACCAACTAATAGTTTTAACGATTTACTGTATGTGCGAGCAAACTCGCTCAACTGAAACCATGTAAGCGCAGCTTAAGTTTGTAATAGTCGCGAAGCCCGACAGTCGAGTAGATCCATCCATCCATCCGCGGTGTGCTTATATGGAAATGTGAAATGTGAAATGTGAAATGCGTAATGCGACTACTATGCTTCAGGAAATCACTGTTTGTCTACACAACACGCCGTTAATAAGACCCTCTGTGAAACAAGCTACATGAAAGTTATGCGCCTATGTACATTGTACACTTGTACAAATGTACAGTTACACTTAATATATACATATTTGACAAAAATTTTGCTAATTACGCTTGCGACGAAATCCGTTAGAAATATCTGTCTGAATTTTCAATACCATTCGAGTCAAGTTTTATGCAATTATCGTTATTGGAATTTCAATTACATCAACCCTGGATTTAAAGTAAAATAATAGTTATATTGTTGCACTTAAATAGCGTGCGTACAAAGCGAAAATCATTGCAGACTGTAGTCTGCAATAGGTGAGGGGTCTCACAGTGGGACCAAACGCATATTTTTCGTTCAAAAGTCTCTACAGCCTTCAATTTTTCTCCGATTTGTAATTTCTTTTTTTGAAATTAAAGTGCACTAAAGAGGACCTTGATGGTCGATTTTTGAATTTTCATTTGTTTATTTATTAAATATTTACTCAAAATTCGAGAAAATCGAGATTTTGCACATAATGATTATTTACTTTTCAACAACATTTTGCATATGATGAAAATCATCTTGAATCAACGCAAGAGTACTCCCAGAATACAAATAATTTGATTATTATAAATTTTAATTATTATAAACAAATTAAAGTAACAAATAGCTAAATATTGGAATTTTAGATGAAAAAATTCTTTTCTTCGCTAGAAATGTTTTAAATTATTGTGA
>CAJFCP010023209.1:0-11466 GCA_904066005.1 Synergus itoensis | reverse complement strand
TCGGATTGCTTTTGAATGGGTTTCAGATTATTTCGGATTGAAAACTTCCTTCGGATTAGATCGGAATGAAACTGTTTGGTTCGGATACAAATTACGGAATGATTCGGATTCATTCGGATTGAAAGTCCTGATTGACCGGATTCATTAAGATTGAAAGTTCGGATTCAATCGGATTGACCGGATTTATTCGGATTGAAGGTTCAGATTAATTTTGATTAATTCGAAATGGCGAATTCATTCGTATTAAAGGTTCGGATTGCTTTTGAATGGGTTTCAGATTATTTCGGATTGAAAACTTCCTTCGGATTTGATCGGAATGAAACTGTTTGGTTTCGGATACAAATTCCGGAATGATTCGGAATGAATTTCAATCCGAAGCTTTCGCTAGAGTCGCTACCGCGGATCATTGCTCAACGTGAAGTTAGCAAATTAAAGAGAACACATATTAAATCTAAAATAGGATTTTCTGGGATTATATTACGACGCCCAAAATATGATCCCCAGTCTTAAAAAGAAACTCTGGTTTTTACTGTTTATTCATCTTTGGATTTACTTGAATTCTTTTAAATTCTTTTGTGCACCTTAATAGAATTTCTTTTGTTTGCAGTTAATATCCAAAATATTTTATCTTTGTAAAGAATTTGTTTATTTCTTTTATGGCTTTCCAGGACATTTTAACATAAAGTGTATATTTTGGACGTTAAGAAAAACTTGAAGTTTGAATTTTAATTCTTAATTTAAATTTTATTGACTTGGTTTTCGTGAAGACAACTTTTTTTTCCTTCTAGCCAAATTTTCTAGCATTTCGGTTTTGTTGGTTTAAGTTTGTTTCAATACTTCAGCACCTATTTCTCACCTATTTTTATAAAAAAAAACTTCACCTTTCTTAATGACAATAGATACTATGATGATTTTTAATATTAATAAACTAATAAATAACTAGCATTAGCATTTCCTGGAATATGTAAAACTAAAAGAGACAAATATATAAAGATGAACAAGAATTTATTAAAATTTAGAGAATGCACCTGCTTTGAAAAAATTGGTAATTAAAATCATGGATTCTGTTTAAAGAATGATAAAATCTCAACTAAGTGTATAGATTTGGATGCTAATTAATGCAGCGGACTTTTTTGTTCGCGGAGTCTCCTGGATTTCCGCTTAATGATGAAACCCGTCACGCGGAGGTAATAATTTCGTCTGCGCGCCGGATGGAAATTAATATTCATATGTTAATGTGTAAAAATTTGCATTAGACTTGTTGACCACCGTTTCCAACAGTCGCATTATACAATCTCACATCCGCTTATTCACCGGAAGGGCAATCTCGTCATCGATGACTTATAGTCATATAAGTGGTGAATTACAATTGATTTGAGTAAAACTTTTGAAATTCCCCTTACTTATTTAAATTTCGCTCATGGGATTTTTAAATATTTGCTATTTAGGTCGCTCAAATTGCTCAAAGACGCTCAATTTGCAAGTTAACTGAAGTTCTACGTTCCTAGTCTCAACGTACCCAAATACCAACACTAATTTCAAATGCAATCAATAATTTCTTACAACTTCAAGTTACTCAAATGCCAATATCAAGTTTGCAACAACAATTGATGCGAGATTTTCATAACATTTCGTTACACAACTTTTTTACATTCTCATCAGAGAAGGTATTAGATTTTTGTAAAATTTGATCCCCCGTTTTTGTCAAATGTCCACGTTTTGGGACCCCTGAACCCGAAAAACATGTTTTTACGAATGTGTCTGTTTGTGAGCATGCCCGAGTAGAAATTTTGCTGTGGCCCCTGTCGGGCCCAGATCGGATGATTTCAGACCGGTGATGGAACGCGGAACCCGACCGGGCCCAGACCTGGCTCGATCGTGCCAGGTCTGGGCCCGGTCAGGTTCCGCGTTCCATCACCGTTCTGGGCCAGGTTTGGGAATTTCTACCCGGGCGATAACTTTCGAAAGAATTGACAGATTGGATTGGCCTTTGGTATACTCTTTGAGTGTTCTAAAATGAAGGTCAAGTTCGTTGGCCAGCCATTTTAGATAAAAATTCAAAAAGTTGGAGCATTTTGAAAATTTTTGAAACAACTTTGTTTTAATTTAAAAATTCTTTGCATGGATGTTCGTAGTACCCAAAAAGTTGAACAATTTTTTCTAATGACTTTTTTGGATTAAAAAAAATTGAAAGACAACATTTTGAAAATCCAAAAAAATGAAAGAAAACTTAAATTAGAAGCCAAAAACAACGCACGATATGAAAAAAAGTCTAAAGATGAAAAATGTTTCTTTTTGAACGACCTATAGGATAGGCATAACAACTTTTTGAATTTCCTTAAAAAATCGAAAATTCAAATTTTGAGCCAAATAACGCGAGATGCAGATAAAATGATAACAAACATAATTATTGGTCTTAGAAAGATCTACAAGTTCTCCTTTGGCCATTTTTCAATAGGATGAGTAGTTTCCGTTTTAATCATGGAAAATATTGTTAATAAACAATATATATAATAAACTATGTGCTACTTAAGGTCGATAGAACCTTAAGTAAATTAGTTTTCTTTTGCATTGAAAGCTGTAATTTAATTTCATTAAATTTAAATTTAAAGTAATTAAAAAAAAAACATATAGTTAAAAAAATTAAATGTTTAAAAATTTAAACATCACCGTCGAAATTGGGTTAAACTTCTAGTCTGACGAACATTTTTTATTTTTTTACACTTATTGGATTAAAAATTCGAAACAAAGTTTCTAAAAATATTTTACTTTTATTTATTTACTAGCTGAAATTGACCAGGCGTTGTCCGTGTTTTTAAAAGATTTCAAGTGACTTTAATGAATTTCAAGGGACTTTATAGAGATGATTTTATGAAATTTGAAGATATGTTAAGGAATTTCATTTAATTTTAAAGAACTTCAAAGTATTTTTAAAAGGGATTAAAAGAGTTTATAGATTTTCAAGAGTTTTCACAAGATTTCAAGAAAAGAGAGATTTTAAGAGATTTTAAGATTTTTTAAAAGATCTCAAGACATTTTAAGTGATTTTAAGAAATTTCAGGAATTGGTTTTAATGTACAGGAAATTAAATGAAATACACTCTCAAATTCCTTAAAATTACTTGCAATTGTTTAACATTTTTTTAATCTTCTGTAAGTGTCTTAAAATCGTTTAAAATATATCAAAATGAGACAAAAATTCTCAAAATGATACAAGTATTTTTCCATAGTTAGAATTCCATAATATCCTAATAAATTTAGTAAAATTACTTGAAATTACTAAAAAGTCCGTAAAGTCTCCTAAATTCACTTAAGTTTTTGAAATCCTGTAAAAGTCCTTAAAATCCCGTGAAATCTCGTGAAATCCCTTGAAATTTTATGATAACTCTCGAATTTTCTCGAAAGTCCTTAAAATTTCATATTATCCTAATCAACTCCGTAAAATTATTTAGAATTACTCAAAATTTCGCAAAATTCCTTTAAATTTTATAAAATTTCGTCAAATTTCTTTAAAATCCCACGAAATCTCGTAAAATCCCTTAATATTCTATAAAATCAAAAATAATTTCGTATAGTCCCTAAAAATTTCTTAAGGTAACTGAAAATCCCCTAAAATATTGTTAAATCTTTTGTAATACGTAACATCAAATTTCTTCAAATACCTACTAAAGAAATATCATAAAATTCCTGAAACTTTTTCAATATTTAATGTAATCAAATTTATTCGTCTTAAAATTGAAAAAAAGTTTCTTTGAAATGGCTAAAATTATTCAATTTCGAACTAAAATAATGTAATTCTGTATCTTTTTTTGTAATTTTACAATAAAATTGATTCTTCAGAATTGATGTGTTGACTATAAAAATCCCATCGTTTTATCTCTTTTTCTAACTAGTCATAATTTTTTTTGACAGATCGTTAGAAATATTTAAAGAAGAATTCCTTACGAGGTTTCCTCCGCGCCGGTCCAACAATGCTACTTGTGTTACGACTGCTGGGAAAGGATGAAATAGACCGCTAACTCAAAACTTAGAGCGCGATGAGCCCATTACTAAGTTCATTGTCACTGAAATCTTTTGTTCGCGTTTCTCAGACTCCTTGGATTCCCCTTCCTGGTATCCACAACCCATCATTTAATTCGCTACTCGGACTCGGTGGTCCATCAACTATATAACGACTATCAACATGACTGTATTGGTGAAACACCTATCTATATAAAAATATAACTATATATATATATATCTATATCTATATCTATATATATATATACTATATATATATGTGTGTGTGTGTATACTATATAGGTATCAATACCAATGGCTCATAGCACTGGACCACACATCATGGCACGGACTAATCACTTCCACAGCTAAATTCCAGAAGCTACATTCTATGATGAATTGACGGACACGAAAAAACACTCATTCACTCGCTTCCACGAAGGATCCGCTTGACGAGCGGTACAACCTGATTCCATCATTATCTTTCAACTAATGTGGAGCTTGTCGACTGTCACTTTAGTTCTATGCCAAGATCTGTTCATATTTGGCAACAGCTCAAATTTTGCAAAAACAACAGGAATTTTCTCCCTCTTTCGAAAAACCCCTGTTTTTCATTCTACAAAAAAATTATTTTATTCTATTTTCAATATGAGGAGTAAAGAGCTGAGAAGCGATTATGTAACTTTTCACTGATAAAGTAATTTCGTTTAAGACAATTAAAACAGAGTCCTTTCTTTATAACCGTTTGTTTCCTTTCTTGGACCCAATCTTATTTTGATTACACTGTTAAAAAAAACTTCAATCACTTTAGTTGAAGTTTTATTTAATTATCGTAGCTGAATGAATTTTAAATAAAAAATAGTTGAATTTTCAACCAAATAGTTGAATTTTCAATCACAGTAAATGAAAAATGGTTGAATTTTTAACATATTTCTAACAGTGTAGATTTTGATTAGGCTTTTTATTAGACTTTGTGTTGATAAAGACCTTACTAAACTCTTCTTTTCATTATTTACATGTGATTTGTTGCTTGACTTTGTATTATACTTATTATATTCGCTACACTGAGAAAACTGTTTGGTTCGGACAACAAAACTTTTTGTTGCTATAGAAGCAACAAAAATTGTTTGGTTGTGCCAACGAAATCTGGCTTCTTTCAACAAACCTTTTCTTGAACCAAGAAAATTCATTTAGACCAACAAAATCTCGGTTTTGGTTGAATTAAAAAAACTTTGGTTGGTTCAAAAAAAATTCGGTTGGCACAACCAGAAATTTTTGTTGCTTCTATAGCAACAAAAAGTTTTGTTGTCCAAACCAAACAGTTTTCTCAGTGTATACCCAGGATTCAAAGTTTCTAATACCTGACAATATTCGCGCAAAAAATTTTTTAATTGAAAGCTGATGCAAAGAAAATAAAAATTTCTTGTGTCGACACGAACCAAATGAGCTATATTAATATATTTGATTAATTAATTAATGCTTCCTTTATGAGGAATATTTATAGCAAAGTGCTCATTGAATGAGCACAAAAGTTGATTCAACTTCATAACTAGTTAAAAAATTTGAAGCGATTTCTAAAGAATTTTTCAATTCAATTCAAATTTTAATTGACTTTAAAGAATTTTAAAAGATTTCAAGTGATTTTAAAGAATTGCGAAACATTTGACGGGTTTTAAATTATTTTTGTAAGGATTTGAAAAGAATTCAAACCGAAAATAACCCGGAATTATCATATAATTTCAATGTTAATAATTTTTCACATGATTCAACTTTATCAATTGAAAAATGGTGAAAAGGTGTCAAATTACCACAATAGGTGAAGATATGTGATGAGGGTATTAATAATAATAATAATAATCTATCTATACTATAAAAAGATCTCGCCGCCGCTGTGTCAAGAATCGAGAGGGGTCACGTGACCTCATGGGGAGATCATCATGGGGTCACGTGTGCCCTCTCAATCACGTGATCTTCACGATCACGTGACCCACATGACGATACGCCCTTCTCGACCCCTATCGATTATGGGACCCTATGACGATACGCCCTTCTTGATCCCTCTCGGTCACGTGACCCCATGACTATACGCCCTTTTTAACCCCTATATACCAAGGGACCTAATGACGATACGCTTTTATTAACCCCTATCAGTCAAGGGGCCCTATGACGATACGCCCTTTTTGACCTCTCCATATCACATGACCCCTCATGACAATTCTTGACCCCTATCGATTAAGGGACTCTATGACAATACGCCCTTCTTGACCCTATCGATCACGTGGCCCCATGACGATACGCCCTTCTTGGCCTCTTGATCACGTGACCCTTATGACTATACGCCCTTCTTGACCCCTATCAATCAAGGGACCTTGTGACGATACGCCCTTCTTGACCTCTCTCGATCACGTGACCCTATGACGATACGCCTTTCTTGGCCTCTTGATCACGTGACCCTCATGACGACACAGTTGTTTTAGCTTTTGCAATTACAATAAATAAATCTCAAGGTCAAAGTTTCGGAAAATTAGGAGTATACTTTCATAGACCTTTATTTTCTCATGGACAATTATAGTAGCTCTATCCAGATGTAAAAATTCTGATAAATTGTTTATTGAAAATAAATCAGAACAATTTCATTGAATTTTAAATTATAGTCATAATTGTTACTATATTTACTTATAAATATAGTTGGCAAAAAATCAATAAAAAATAATTAATTCTATGTTTTAATTAATAATTTATTTAATTAAGTAATAATAATATTAATTAAATAATAATATCAATAATAGAATTCATAGAACTATACAAAATTCTATTGGGTGTCGAACATTAGTCGAAATGGGGGGTAGATACACTGTTAGAAATATCTTGAAAATTCAACAATTTTTCATTTACTGTGATTGAAAATTCAATTACTTCTGATTAAAAATTCAACTATTTTGTTGAAAATTCAACAATTTTGTTGAAAACTCAACTATTTTTAATTGAATATTCAACTATTTTGTTGAAAATTCAAATATTTGTTATTTAAAATTCATTCAGCTACGGTAATTGTATAAAACTTCAACTAAAGTAATTGAAGTTTTTTTTAACATTGTATGTAGAGACTTTAAGTGATTTTAGGAAATTTCAAGATATTTAAGGAATTTTATTTGATTATAAGGAACTTCAAAGCATTCTTAAAAGAGTTTAAAAGAGTCAAGTGAATTTAAGAAGTTTCGAGGAATTGATTCTAATGTAGAGGAAATCAAATGAAATCCCTTATAAAATCCCTTAAAATTATTTAATTACCCTTTTAATTACTTAATTAAAATTACTAAAATCCCTTAAAATTACTTTTACTCTTCTGTAAATGTCTTAGAATCACTAAAATATTATTATATCAATAATATATAATAATATATCATTAATATATCAAAATCCCTTAGAGTTCATTAAAATCTCTTGAAGTACCTTGAAATTTCTTCAAATTCCTTCAAATTCGTTAAAAACAGTTAAAATATCTTGAAATTTCGTGCAATCTTTGAAAAACCTTTTTTTGAAAATTCCGGACAACATCTGGTAAATTTCTGCTAGTAAATACATAAAAATCTAGGGTTTTGAGAATTATTTTGATATTTTTATTCCAATAGATGTAAAAAAAATCGTCAGACTATAAACATTTGAAACTTCAACCCAATATCGAGTGATTGTAAGCGGTTCGCATATTTATTTCTTATTTGTCGTTTTCATGAAAAATTTTGAAAACTTGAAAACTTGGAATCTTGAAAAACGACGAATAAGAAATAAATATAGGCGAACCGCCTATAAAATTCGTCAGTGTCATTTAAAACGTCAAAATTGACATTCACATGTATTTGAAAAAAGTGAAAATCAAAAAGTGAAAGTGGAAGTGGAAGTGGTAGTGAAAAATTACATAATCGTCTCTCTGTTAAAGTATTAAGTTAGCAGCTTGTGGGGGAAGGGGGTCTACATAATTTATTATTGTTTCTTACATGGGGAAGAGGGGGGGGTCAATTATTGAAATCTTACGTAAGATTTCACTTCGTCTAAAAAAATCAGTCTTAAATCTTGTGGCTAATGCAAATTATTATTATTACATTCTCATCAGAGAATGTATTAGATTATTACTATTACTTACTATTATTATTATTGTTGTTGTTGTCACAAGATTCAATTTTTCAATTTCCCTGACATTTCCCTGACTTTCAAACAAATTTTCCTAACAGAAAAGTATTTAATTAAAATGTGATTAAATTTTCAATAATAATGTTATTGAAATTTTTTTTAAATTATCGGGAATTATTTTTTCGGTATTTTTTTATACTCGGGATTTTTTTTCTGCAAACAGACATCCCAATATAATTATCTAATATAGATTCCTGAGGACCAGAATCTAATCTTTAGAAAAAAATAGACATATAATATGCCTTTATGGTGGCTGACTCCTAATTTAATTACTTATAAATTAATAAGTACACCCTTGGGAGTTAAAAGAAGCTTTTCAAGATTCAATTTCAAACTAGCTAGTACATAATTCTAATTATAAAATAAATCTTGTTAAAAAAGGCAATAAAAAATCGTTTTCTTCTATAATTTTAGAGGCCGAAAAGATCAGAAGCGAAGCAAATCTCGAAATAGAACTTGCAAACATAAACAGCAAAAAATTGCATACTTGGCATTCGTCGTTAAAATGGGACTAACTGGATTTTTTATTTCGCGGAAGATATTCTTTGCTGGCCTAACATAGCAAAAAATTCGCACTGTGTTTACGTCTACAAAGCATCAAATACCGAGAACGGCTTATTAAGCGCATGAAGAATCGGTTTGTTCAAAAATAATACCAGGAACTATAATAATCAAAACCACGGGACGTGTATTTTTAGTACTATTATATTGCTTTCGACAAAGTGTGAATATCGATCGCAAATTTTTTTGCTAAGCAACTGACGTGTCCCAACGAGATACTAGAAGAGATTATTGAGGGAGAGATAAAAAAAAGTGACATGTCTATAGCGTAACGAACTATAAGAGGATTCCACTTAGGATCTTTTCTGAAAATGTCGACGAATATTTTTTGTCGCGAAAGCCGGTAGAAAATTCTTTTACATTTACCAACTGTAACCGATCAAAGATTGAAATTCTTCAATTTAATTCCTATATCTATAAAAAGTGATATCACCATATATCTCGAAAATATTGAACACATTCTTGACGAAAACCTGATTGGTTTTTTGGAAATTACGCGAATTTTGTGAATGTGCCGAATTTGAAAACTATTTTCAGATTATTTTCGTTGTCAAAACAGTTGCTGTCAAATAAATCATATTAAGACAGAGAAAACATATTTTACGAAATTTATTAAGAATATTAAAGAATTTCATGGAATTTCTAGGAATTTTATGAAATTTATTGTGATTTTCAGAAATTTTAAGGGATTTTAACTAGTTATTGGGGTTTTATAGAATCTAAAGAAAGTTAGAGGAATTTGGCGAAATTGAATTTTCAAGAATTTTAAATTATTTAACAATATTTTGTGAGATTTTTAGTAATTTTATTTTAAGGGATTTTGCGAGATTTAAGATTAAGCAATTTTTAGGACTTTTGAGGGATTCAAGGAATTTTAGGAATTGGATATTCAGGAATTTTAAGAGATTTAAAAAGATTTCATGGGATTTTGAGTAATTTTAAGGACTTTTAAGGAATTCAGGGATTTTACAAGTTTCAATGCATTTTATGAAATTTCATTGGATTTTCAGGAATTTTAAGCAATTTTAGGAGAATTTAGGGGATTTCAAGGGATTTTACGAAATTTCATTAGATTTTCAGGTATTTAAAAGATTTCATAGAATTTTGAATAATTTAAAAGAACATAAAGGGCTTTGCGATGTTTATTGAGATGTTTCGTAATTTTAAGGGATTTCATGACGTTTTATGAAGTTTTAAATCATTTAAAAGAATTTGACTATATTTTCTGGAATTTTAAATAATTTTAAGGGATTCAAAAGATTTTATTAAATTTCATTTTGCATATTTCTGAAATTCCTTAAGGGCATGTGATACTTTTAAAAATATGATTTTCAAATTACCAATCTTTTCTGCCACAAAAATAAATATTTTGCCCTGAAACTTTGGGAAATGATAGAAAACATGAAAACGGACCGATATTGACTCATTTTATCTTGCATAATGAAAAAAAGTTTTATTTTGCTAAAATTCGTAAAGCATTCGACACTTTGAGGTTAGGTTCGCTATGCTTTCCGCAAGTGTTAATAATAATTATTTTTCTTATTATTGACCCAAACGAGAGTCGATATCGGTCCCTTAATAGATTTAAAAACTTCTCCGAATTAATTTTTTAAAAATATTTATTTTTGTGGAAGAAAACCTGGGTAATCTGAACTCGATTGTCCTGCCAAAAAAGTATCACATGGCCTTAAATTTTCAAATTTAAGAAATTTTAGGCAAATTTAAAAGATTTCAAGGGATTTTACGAAATTTCATTAGATTTTCAGGTATTTAAAAGTTTTCATAGAATTTTGAATAATTTAAAGGAACATAAAAGGTCTTTACGAAATTTATTGTGATTTTTCAATATTTTAAGGGATTTCATGAGATTTTATGGAATTTTAAATCATTTAAAAAAACTTTACAATATTTTGTGTGATTTTAAGTAATTTTAGGGAATTCAAAAGATTTTGCATATTTCTGAAATCCCTTAATGCATTTTAAAATCCTTTGATTTGATATTGTTTAGAATCCTCTGGATCTTTTTAGCAAAAGGAGTGCAAGAACGAGAAACTAATGGCACGCAGATTTCGCGGATAATAGCCTATGCTAATGAAATTAAAGAATGTAAGCAACACACAAAAACTGAAAAACTCATTTGTCTTTCACAAAATAGCCTAAAGCTTCACTTTATTGACAATTATAATGACAGTAAAGATTGAACCATCAATTTCCCTTTGCCATCTTCGATTGAAAACACCGTCATTTGTTTCAATTATAAAAAAAAGCCCTAACTCAATTTCTCCTCTCTCTATTCTTTTAACCCATTTATACAAAGTATTACCCTATTGAAAAAAATGACGTCACAAAAAGACGTCTTTAAATGACGTCTTCAAATGACGTCATTTAAAGACGTCATTGACTATGTCATAAATTGGAACATAAAATGACGTCTTTTTTAAACTGTTTTTATCATCGGCAAAATGAAGTTACGTCATTTTTTTCCAACAAAATTATGTCATTTGAAATATTCACAAAGGTTTAAAATACAAATAACGTCATTTTTTGTAAAAAATTAACGTCATTTGTAAATTTCTTGCCAATAATGAAAATAAATAACGTCACTTTAAAAAAAATGACGTCATTGAGAAACAAAAATGACGTAAGTTCTCCAATAAATAACGTCATTTTTTGTAACAAATAACGTCATTTGTAATTTACCCAAAGGCTGGAATGCAAA
>CAJFCP010023143.1:0-13495 GCA_904066005.1 Synergus itoensis | reverse complement strand
GGATTAGATCGGAATGAAACTGTTTGGTTCGGACACAAATTCCGGAATGATTCGGATTGATTCGGAATGCATTTCTATCCGAAGCTTTCGCTAGGGTACTTTTCATCCAGTAAACTGCGAATAGGAATCTCACTTCTTTACAATGTAAAAAATTATGGAGGACATAGCCCACAGAGAATTAAATTATTACCGTTGTAAATTATTTTCAGAAATTGGACTGTCGACCTAATTCCAGAAGGTTTCACTTGATTAGAGTCGAGGCACTGAATATATAATTACCCGTCACTAGTAATTAGTGAAGCAATTAGTAATTGAGTAACTACACTCCACACCTTTGGTAGTTTAACACCGTATTGCAAAACTTGAGTTGACTTAAGTCGACTTATTAGCTTCATATCACCAGCAATACGTAATTTCATTGACAAAATATTTTCTGCCATACTCACATTAAAAAATTTTGTTTTTCTTTTATTTTTGATTCAGATTTAACCTTGAGCCATAAAGGCTTGAGTATAAGGACAATGACATCTGGTACCATTGTTACGTCTAAAAATAATCCCTTTAAGGGCATGTGATACTTTACCATAAAAGCATTTTCATTTTCCCAACTTATGCTTTCAATAATAAATATTTTTTGATAAAAGTAGGCCATTTACCATTGTCTATACAAAACGAAGGTAAATAACCTAGTTATGGCAAAAAATATTTATTCTTCCGAGCGTAAAGTTGAGGGACCTAAATTTGCTTGTATGGTAATTATCATATATACCCTTAACTCTTTCCCTAATTCTCCGTTTTGGCCAACGCCCTAAAGATTGTTGAAGTGGGATAGGATATCCATGAAACAAGATAATTTTCAATATAATAATAATAATATTTTCTGATTGGAGACCACTGCTTTAAAGGGTTACAGGAGGTGATTTTAAGGATTGGATAAAAATTGAACATTGATGGCATTTATCCTTGAGAGTATAGTAGAGCAAGTTTATCCTTCAGAACATCTTGAACAATAAAGATGTTGATGAGACTGGTTTTTGGGATAAGATGATGAACGAAAGGAAACAGATTTTACTCATCTCTTGGTTTCTCAGTTGTAGATTTGAATAAAGAGTAGTTCCCCTTTTTGTTTGTTTGATTATTGACCATTAATTAACGAGAGGAGTTTAAGATTGGGATAGAGTTCCGAAAAGGGAAATCCTGGGATTTCATTTAAATTCAGTACACATATGTATTTTTACATGCTGATTACGAATATGATAGTGAGAATTGTCAACTAGACGATTTTCATGATGAAACCACGGAACACCGTAAAAATTATTGTTTTTTGCGTTCATCTCAGTTACTATGCAAAATTAAAAAAAAAAACCATAAGCCATGGCTTTTCAGAATGTAAAGGGAAATCATAGTAAAGAGAATTCATTGTAAATGGAAATGGTAAAGGGAAATAATAAATGGAAATGGTGGGGGAAATTATTAACGAAATAATAGCAAAGGAAAATGGTAAAAGGAAATGGTAAATGGAAATCATGGTTAAGAGAAACGGTAAAGCGAAATGGTAAAGGAAAATGATAAAAGTAAATCATGATAAAGGGAAATGGTAAAGAGAAATGATAAACGAAAACGGTGAGGGAAATGATTAATTAAATCATAGCAAACGGAAATGGTAAAAGTAAATGGTAAAGGGATATCATGGTAAAGGGAAATCATGTTAAAGGGAAATCATGGTAAATTGAAGTCATGGTAAAGGGAAATCATGGTAATGTATAATCATTGTAAAAGGAAATCATGGTAAAGGGAAATCATGGTGAAGGGAAATCTTGGTAAAGGGGAATCTTGTTGAAAGGAAATGATAAAAGGAAATCTTACTAAAGGGAAATTGTAAAGGGAAATGGTAAGGGAAAAGGTAAAGGGAAATTGTAAAGGGAAATCATAATAAAGGGAAATGATAAAGAGAACTGTTAAAGGAAAGTAGTAAAGGGTATTGCTATGAGTTTCTCTCAATATTTCAGGAATAATTTCTTCACTTAAATAAATCTAAAATAATTGCCTATAACCTTTGGCTAAGAATTAAGTTTAAAATACATACTAATAGGTACTTTAAAAAATAAAGTATGTAAGAAAAATATAGTATGTATGTAAATGTGAATACATATAATAGAAATTCAATTTAGTTGGCAAAAAATCAATAAAAAATAATGAATATGGTTTCTGTCAGTAAATGACATAGATGCTTATGCATTTTTGCCACACTCAAGAATTTTCATTGCAGATTTGATCATCAGTTTAACAGCGACCTGTAAATTCTCGGTTGCGAAACAAGTTAAGGGGTGGAATCGGTGATAAGAATCCTATCCGTTGGCGTTGATTATACTATCGTTCTTCTGGGTTGGAGCGTATATTCGTGATGGCGATGAAAGTCCCTTTATCGTCGAGCTTATCTTAGACCCTCCCACACAAACTCTGCCGGTGTGCTCGCATTGTGTGGGTACTTGTGATCTTGCAATGATAGATCTAAAGTTTAGAATGCCTGCAATGAGACACAGAAATCAGGAAAAGAAGCATCATAGACATGGTTATAACTAGCAGGAAGTATAACTCTTATCAGACTTGGTTTTGGGATTACAATTTGCATTGTAATGCGATCTGGTCTCTGATCACAAAACTTCTACTAGAAAATCGAATTTCTCTTTTCAGCCAGAACGGAATTCAAATTTATGCTGCACCAGTTATTTGTATTGAAATCTGAACTTAAAATAATTGACGATGAATTCTGAATAATTAAAAATACCGAAAATTAGATAAAGGGTAATTAGATTAGTTAAATTTATCATACTTCTTCCAAGATTTGCCCCGGCAGACTGAGAGGAATAATAAAGGGGATAAAAGCAGATCGTTACAATATAACCAAGGGTCTATTCTTATTATTAACGACATGAAGGGCAAAGAGTTCGATCACGTGACCAATTAGTTATCAATAACTTTGATCTTTTCATTCACAAAACAATTGAAATGATTGCAAGGAATTTTATGAAAGCATTGTACTTCTGCGATGCATTAAGATACTAAATGAAGAGTTGTTAAGGGGATCTGGTCTATTGCGTCAAGCAGTCCGTGATTTGCATTTTAGCCGTAATTTCGAGTAGTGTAATGCAGTTTCTAATTAACGTTCTCTATTAAAACGCCAGTAAACGCATCCGGCTCCTACCGCATTAGCTGCAGAGTAGATATATCTTCAGGATTTTCGAGTCAACTTGGTAATTAGGACTCGCTGGCTGACCGTTAGGATACAGGTGCACCAACTACTCTCCTTAATTGAGGCTACATGCTTCTGATGACCACATTCATTTACTTCTTCAATGTTAATCCCATACTCCATCTTCTCTCCCGATACCAAGTTTTCTTCACTTTTTATAAAAGCAGTTAAGTATTGTAACTCTTGAAGTTATTTTTGTGTGATTTTGACAAAGACTTTTGTTTCAAATAATAACTTGTTAAACACCAATACTATTTTAAGCCTGAAATTGGTAAAGAAAATCGAACTTAATATGAATTTAATAATCATAATCAGATTTATTGAAAATGCATCGTATTTGAATTTAATGACGATTTTGGTTAACGCTCAGCCCAATAGATGGCGCCAGGTGTGTTGGACTTGTAGGGAATTATCACGTCACCAAAAATTATCAGCGAGTTTTCTATCTTGCGCTTTGTATATACTCCGCGTCAGCGATTCGACTTCTCAGTCCATGCACGGAAAAAATATGTCCTGTGAAAAGTGTAGAATTAGTCTAGGAGTTTTGGACGGGTATCAAAATGTTGGAGATATTGAATGACTTTTAATAAAAGTTTTAAAACTTTTCAATACTAAATGCAAATGAGTCTTGTAATTTTCGATAATAGTCTAGGAAAACTAGTTTTGTATTTACTAAACAAAATTTAAGTAAAAAGACAAGTTCAGTTCATGACGAATTCTAAAAAAGTTGTGAATGTTTTTAATTCACTTCGAGAGAATATGTATAAGTTCCTAAAGTGAAAAATAGCGCGCTGGTATTACAGAAAGTCCTGGACAGTCTGGGAAAATATATTTGCGTGTCGATGTGCGCAGTCGACCATCAGCTGGCAGAGCGAAATATAAAATGAATAAGTGTACTTATATAAAAATCACGAAATCTTAAACATTAAAATATTAACTAGCTGTCCAGTTGTATCAACTTTTGTGCTCATTCAATGAGCACTTTGCTTCCTGTAAGCAAATATGATTTGCTTCCTCATAGAGGAAGCATTAAGTATTTAATTTTCTTTACATCGGCATTAAATTTTAATTATTTGAGAAGTTATATTCGAAAAACTCTTTTTCGAAAATTACAATAAAGCATAACTTTCTTATTTTTGAATGAAATGGATTAATCTTATAGGTCAATCGATTCGTCTCGACACAAGGAATCTTTATTTCCCTAACACCAGCTTTAAATTTTTATTATTTGAGAAATTATAGTTGAGAAATTGAATTTTTAAAAAATAATTTTTTATAACTTTCTTATTTCTCAATGAAATGCATTAATGATATAGGTCAATCGATTCATCTCGACACAAGGAATATTTATTTTCCTTACGTCAGGTCAAAATTTTGATTATTTGAAAAGTTATAGTTGAAAATTAATTTTTGAAAATACAATTAACCATAACATCCTTATTTTTTAATGAAATGCATTAATCATATAGGTCAATCGATTCGTCTCGATGAAAGGAATCTTCATTTTCCTTACATCAACCTTAAATTTTGAATATTTGAGAAGTTATAGTGAAAAAATGAATTTTACGAAAATTATAAAAGTACACGAAACTTGTAAAATTTAATATTTTGGTAAACCATTGTAAAAAAATTTAACTTGGTAAATAGTGGAATAAATATGCCAAATCTCATCAATTTATCTATTCGCGTTCTAAAGGTATTGCAGGATCGTTAAAAGCGTGACACACACACACACACACACACACACACACACGGACAATTTTTCAGGACATCATATTAGATATATTCCACTTAAAATATGTTCAAAAAAACCTTTTTTTAGAAACTGGATTTTTGTCACCACTACAAAGCTTCCTCTGTGAGGAAGCAAAAACAATCAAATGATAGAGTTAGAATATAATATTTAAATAAAACATGTTAAAACAAATTAAATATCACTTGTGTCACTGTGACGTTTCTCACAAGCGGTGAAAATTTGGCTAGTTAATATATAAGGACCATTTCGACTCTTCCTAGTCAAAGCTGATTGGTGGAGATCAATCTCGACCATCTTGGATCAGATAATCTAGATAAATCTCAACTAATCATCTTCGACTAGAAAGAGACAAGATGTCCACAAAGACAACTTTTCTCTCTGACGCATTATGACGCGCTTTCCTGCAGTGGCGAGCAGTCCATATCTATATTGTCGATGGTTTAACCCCTCTGAGCAATACGTTTTCTGACTCACCCCCTCCATCGGAGTTTAACGTCTTTATTAGAGTGTTCTTGCATTCATGTCTCAGTCAGTCATCCCCTCTCTTCGTACTTCGCGACGGCATTTGCCATGGAGAATAGACACAAGGAGACCGAATGTAGGAAATAAGTATTTCACTACTTGAGACGTCATTCAGCCATCTATATGTTTGCTCTTCTATGTTTCGTCGCGGGTCCGCCCACTGGACTCATCAGTAAGGCAATGTGGACGGACCCTGCCTTAGACACAAGGATTTTCTTTTGAATTTGATGTAAGTATAATTTTGATAAGTAATTTTGAAGTAATTTTGAAGTGAGTAAATTCAAAAGAAAATACATAAAATCCCGTATGGATTCCAACGTAGGTTATTCCCACATAGGTTCCTACCTCTTTTCGTGACTAATTTACTCATACGGATTAATAAAGTAACCCATGTGGATTCCCATATGGGTTCCCATACATGGGAACCCTTTAAAGAAATTGAACAACAAATGTTAAGAAAGAAATGTTAAGTAGGTTGCTGATAGAAAAGGATAGGTTGGCGGATAGAAAACTATAGATTGAAATAGTATAGATTGGATAGTAATACATAAAAACGGATACAAAAGGATTAAAAAGGATAGTGACACCAGAAAAGATTATGGTTCAAACGGATAGACGGAAACCAACGGATACAAACGGATCACCGAGTATTAAAAAAGTATTCAAACGGATGCTTATGGATAGATAAAGAATTAAAACGGATAAAGTTTCAATTCGTTTACTTCGGAGATGACGTAACGAACGATGCTAATAGCCGATTAGCTATTTTCAATATGTTGCTCTCAGCGACTAAGATATACTATGCCGATTGGTTATCGTTCATAATATATTGTTCAGCACTTAGTACACTATTTTCTCCGCAGCTGTCCACAGCGTGCAGGTGAGCACCGCGCCAAGATTAGAATGTTGATAGGTCCTCATGCTTCCTTCAGAATGGCTGGATTGAAATGGAAATGATTAATCAATACTGAACTCATCCTTCGAATATTATGATAAGGCCAGCCGGCCCTATTGGATTTAGTTAAACAGAAACATAAAACGATTCTTCGAATTAATAATTCTTTTAAAAATCACCAATTATCAGTAATTGAGAGGTGATTCCGTACTCGACTTTAAATTTATGTTTTACTTTATAGAATTTTAGTAGTGAGTTAATTTGTACTTGTATCAAATATCACGTTACAATACATATTAGTTATATTATTAGCAGCAGCGTCTCTTTATTCCCCATCAAGACCCTCTTGCATCAGCATTAACAGATATGTGATCATAGTTCCTAGAAACTAAGTAAAGTTGCTCAAATTTTTTTCATTTTTAATGACCAACTTCTTATAATCTTTCATTAGCTAAAGAAAGAATTGTAGAATATTTTCAAATGTTAAAATATACCTACTTTGAAAATGAATCTGTATCCCAAATTACAGAATCCACATATTGTAATAGTTAATGGTTGCATCTCAATTTGCTCATAGAATTCGTCTATCTAGTATATAATGATAACAAATAGTAAGCAATATTATTAATTACAAGAATTGGTCAATGATTCAATGAATCTTTTTGCAATACCCAACTCAAAAGTTGCACTTTATGTTCTCTTTAGCGAAAGCTTCGGATTGAAATTCATTCCGGAATTTGTATCCGAACCAAACAGTTTCATATCGATCTAATTCGAAGGAAGTTTTCAATCCGAATTAATCTGAAACTCATTCAAAAGCATACCGAATGAATCCGAATTAATCAGAATTAATCCGAACTTTAAATCCGAATGTATCCAGTCAATCCGGTCAATCAGGACTTTCAATCCGAATTAATCTCATTCAAAAGCAATCCGAACTTTTAATCCAAATGAATTCGCCAATCCAAATTAATCAGAATTAATCCGAACTTTCAATTGTAATGAATCTGGTCAATCCGAATGAATCCGAACTTTCAATCCGAATGAATCTGGTCGATCCGAATGAATCTGGTCAATCCGAGTGAAATCAAAACTTCAATCTGGAAGAATCCAGTCAATCCGGTCAATGAGGACATTCAATCCGAATAAATCCGGATTAATCCGGTTTATCTATATTCCGATTAATTCGGATTGGCGAATTCATTCGGATTGATTTTGAATGACCTTAGAATTAATTTGAATTGAAAACTTCCTTCGGATTAGATCGGAATCAAACTGTTTGGATCTGATACAAATCCGGAATAATTCCGAAATTTGTATAAG
This sequence comes from Synergus itoensis, assembly GCA_904066005.1. Taxonomy (NCBI): domain Eukaryota; kingdom Metazoa; phylum Arthropoda; class Insecta; order Hymenoptera; family Cynipidae; genus Synergus; species Synergus itoensis. The sequence continues at coordinate 5,746 of CAJFCP010023143.1, read as the reverse complement.
GATCAGATAGTTTCATTCTGATCTAATCCGAAGGAAGTTTTCAATCGGAATTAATCCAAGGCCCATTCAAAATCAATCCGATAGAATTCGGTCAATTTGAATTAATCACAATAAATGTGAATGAATTCGGTCAATCCGAGTTAATCAGAATTATTCCGAACTTTTAATAGGCATAAATCGGGTCAATCCAAATTAATCAGAATTAATCCTAACTTTCAGTCAGAATAAATCTGGTTAATCCGAATGAATCTGAACTTTAAATCGGAATGAATCCAGTCAATCCGGTCAATCAGGACTTTAAATCCAAATAAATTCGGTCTATCTGAATCAATCCGCACGATTTTGAAAAATTCGGATTCATTCGGATTGACCGGAATTATTCGGATTGAAAGTTCGGATTAATTCTTATTAATTCGGTTTGGCGGATTCATTCGGATTAAAGGTTCGAATTGATGTTGAATGGGCGTCGGATTAATTCGGATTGAGAACATCCTTTGGATTAGATCGGAATGAAACTGTTTGGTTCCGATAAAAATTCCGGATTGATTCGGATTGATTCGGAATGAATTTCAATCCGAAGCTTTCGCTACTAAATAATCTGTAAAGTAGCTCTTTTAAGCACGACGACGTCACTGTATGTAAAGCATTTACTTTACACATCGTTGTCAATTTTACAGATTATGTATTCGTGAATTGGTGAGTTGAATCACAACCAGAGTTAATCAAACAATTAACCTGATACAAATTATATAATACATGATCCACAACACTTTAACATATATTTTACTAACTTGATTTATCTGATCTCTCAATTGGCAACTTTCTCGGTTGGCTGTTGCAAAAAATAGCGTGTGACACACGTGCGAACACAGGAGATTATTGCGAGTGTTACGCACTTGTATCATAAATAACTATTAAAACTGTTCTTACTTCTCTGAAAATGCTGTTGTTTCTTGTTAATTGTTTCATATCCAAGAGAATCTCCGCAGTTTTATTTGACTTTAAATCAGACATATTCAATTTAATTATATAATATAATTAATTTATGATACATGATATGTTTATTTTATAATAGTGTGTGTTTATAATACTTACTTGATGGCACGTTAATGAACAGGCGACGTTAACGTTCATAATATTATAAAGGATAAGTATCGCAAGTCCCAGTAATTGCACATAAGATTGGGCTGCATATGGGACTGGAAAGTACACTAAATATATAAAATTGAAGAGTACGATTGTCATATTAAAGAGATGTAATAGCATATCCAGAGTCAGGTGTACACCATAAATTTGATTAATGTGCCTTGTTAATCTGCAGAGTTCTAAGTGAATATGTCTGCAAAAATATAAACCATTCATAAACAGTGGAACAATTTCGAAATTGAATCACTCAAAAACCTTTTCTTATTAGACTTAATTGCTAACTTTATTATTTCCAATGCAATTTTTCTATTTTCCCAATTGATGGAATCGATGTGTCCCCCGAATTTGAAATCCATTCTTGCTTCGTAAATTTCATAGTTGTCCGTAAAGGATGGGTTTAAATTGTCACAAAATCTTTTTCGTAAAAGATTGTTAATGTTTTCGAACCTTGTTCTAATGCAACTAAATTTTCAAATTCATTATCAGATTATCATCACAATATTCAAAATACTTTCATGCTTTATTTCTTTCTTGGATAAAGTTCCGAAAACCGGTAATCTCCAATTTTCTTTGGGATCCGTATACTTATGTATTTTCACGCGCTAATTACGAATATGATAGTAAAAATTGCCGCAAATTTTCTTTTCATGGTGAAATCATGAAAAACCATAAAAATCATGTTTTTTGCGATTACCCCAGTTAATATGCAAAATTAAAAAAAATATTTCATTCAAAAGTTGTAGATCTCATTGAAATACACTTTTTTTAATTCAAAAAAATTTTTTTTTTGCGAGTGACAGAATTCGAGAAAATCAGAGATACATCGATTTTTATTAAAAAAAATGGTAAAGGGAAATGGCAAAAGGAATGATAAAGGGAAATGGTAAAGGGGAATGGTAAAGGAAAATGGCGGAGGGAATGGCAAAGGGAAATGACAAAGGGAATAGCAAAGGAAATGGCACAGGTAATGGTAAAGGGATTGATAAAGGGAAATGGAAAAGGAGAATAGTAAAGGGAAATGGTAAAGGGGAATAGTGAAGGAAAATGGAAAAGAGAATGGTAAAGGGAAATGGAAAAGGGAATGGTGAAGGGAAATGGTAAATGGAAATGACAAAGGGGAATGATAAAGGGCAATGGCAAAGGGAATGGTAAAGGGAAATGGTAAAGGGAAATGGCAAAGGAGAATGGTAAAGGGAAATGGCAAAGGGAATGGTAAAAAAAATTATTATTTGTACGCAAAATTGAGTAAATGTTAAGATTACGTACCGGAGAGAAGATGTGAAAGTAAAGTTGATGACAGTACAGATCCAATTTACCCAAGAGAGTACAAGGTCACACCCAAAGGTTGGTGCGGATTGATATTTCAAGTCCGTAAAAGCTAAAGTCACTTTATAAATGTTCAAGAAAAGCATTACTATAAAACATACCAATGTTGCATACAAATTTTGCTTAAAATTCTTATAATTATTTTTCCTGAGACCTAAACGTTCAAAGGCTTCGTCCATCCGGTCTAGGTTTTGAGTTATGAGCTGCATTTTCTAAAAAATAAAATTAATTAAAAATAAATAATATTGTTACTTGTTGAAGATTACAAATATTAAGTATAATTATAATAAATACATATATAAATAATATGACAATATCAACCTTACGATAATACCAACCACGCATCAACGAAAACGTAACATTAATTGTAAGTACTTGTTTGTTTACGTAAAACAATTTTACAGGCAGATTGTTAAGTCCAAGAGAGAAGCATTTTACTCCACTCAGTATATTATAATTTACTATCCAGATAGTAATTGCAATCAGCAGTATAAGGATGATAAATAAATTATTCCTTGAATTTCCAACTGGATAATCAATTGGACCTAATCCTATAATCCAATTTAGTGTTAAAATTGGGTACATTGTTTCCCTGATGTTTTTTGGAGACCATCTTTTTATTTTTTTTTTAATTTTTCGTTGTTCGACCATTTTCACTTGTTGAAAAATACTAGAATGAGACCATATTTATCGCGGCAATAATTTATTTATATGATACATACTTATATCAGCTTTTTATCATCTTGTGTCGAACATGTTTGTGTCAAAGAATAATTTATGTAGCCACTTCTGTATCATAAATAATATATGTATAAACTATTATATGAGTAAAAGAGAATTGATTTTTGCTTTCTAGTGCTTCTTTACTTTCTAGTGTAACATTTTTATTTTATAATATGCCCTCGTCCCTTAAAATTGCACGATAAACTTTGAACTTCCTTAAAATTCGTTGAAAGATCTTAAAATTCCTAGAAACCTATTGAAAATATTTAAAAATTCACAAAAACCTTCAAAATCATTAATCTCTTGAAATCTATGTTAAAATTCTTGAAAATCTTTAAATATTCCTAGCAACTTCTACAAGTTTCTTAATATTTAAAATCTCTTACAATCATTAGAAATTTCTCCAAATTTCATGAAATCCTTAAAAATTTTACAAAATCTTTTAATAATTAAAAAAATCTCTTGAAAACTCTAAAATTTTACGAAAACCGTAGAAATCCTTGTAAATTCCACAAAATCTTCTAAAAATTATAAAAATCTTTATAAATCCCTCAATAAAATTTACTGACAAATTTTAAAATCCTTTAAATCCCATAAAATTTTTTAAAAGTCATAAAAATCCCTTTAAATCCTTTAGAATAATTATCAGAAATCTTTCGAAATGTCGAAATTCTACGAAAATATTTAAAATCCCAGAAACCTTTTTAAATCTCTCAAAATTTCACGGAAACCTTCGAAATCGCTTAAAATTCGTTAAAATCTCTTAAAATTTCCAGAAACTTCTTGAAATTCTAACAAATTCTATGATAAAAATATTAAATTCAATTCATGAACTATATTAGAAATCTCATCAAATTCCATGAAATCCCTTAAAATTCATGAAAATCTCCAACAATTTCTAGCAATCTCTTGAAATTTTTTAACATTTAAAACCCTTTAAAATCATTGGAAAACTCGTCAAATTCCATGAAATCCTTAAAAATTCCATAAAACTTTTAAAGATCAGAAAATCTCATGAATTCTCTTAAAATTTCTGGAAATTCCATGATAAAATTTTAAATCCCTCTTAAAATTCCCCAAAATTTAAAAAAATTTAGAATCCCTTAAAATCCCTTAGATTTATTAAAAGTCTCTTAAAATTGCATGAATTCCTTAAAAATTTAACGGAATATCCTGAAATCCTTTAAAATTATACGAAATTTTCTTAAAAACTTAAAAAAATCTTTCTAATTTCGTAAAACACACTTAAAAATCGTGAAATTCCCTTAAAATTTCTAGAAACCTCTTGAAATTCCTCTCTAAAAAAGTGGTTCCTCTTTAAAAATGTCTTGAAAATTTCGCATACATTATAGTTTCAAATTTAATTGGCTTTGAAACGAGTTGAAGTTGTAAGAAGGAAAGCAAAATAATTTTCTTGTGTTGGTTTGCTAGTTGTATAAATTTTCGAGGAGAAAGTGCAGGATCCCCTTAATCATTAAAAAATATATTGAAAATCAATGGTTTGAGGAAGTTTTACCTGAAAGTAGATTTGGAAGTTAACTTGAGATCTTCCTATCGGTAGGAAGGGGGACTCATGAATTTTGCGACCCTTTTGAAAATGGAGTTATTGAATCATCCGAACCGCATCGCTTTATCGACCTTCTAGCTGTAGATTACCAGCTTGAGAGAGTAAGAACATATTTTATCAGAGGTAGTAGACCCATGGTGTACTCCGGAGCTTTGATCGATCGGCCTTGAGTACAAAGATGTCGACTCGATATACCCTGTCGTCCTTTATTAGAAGGAACTCCGCCCAGTCAATTTTTCCTCTTGGATTTTCATTCTTGGCTAGTATGAAATGTCAGACCACATTTTTCAGTCCTTCTGCATATTTTAAACTTTACCTGCATCGTGAATTGTCGTCATCGCTTTTCCGAGAAATACCTCTTAACCATTTCATATTTCGCGTTATACATATTTCACATTATTCATATTTCACCTTACATACGCTCTCCTTGACCCTCTGTGACATACGCCCTTATTGACCCCTTGTGACATATGCCCTTCTTGAGCCTCATGTATCATATACCCTTCTTGACCCTAAGTGTCTTAGGCCCTTATTTAACCGTAGAACGATAATGTTCACAACTAGCCTAAAGTCACCAACTGACAATCCATTTACGACCTCTTGTCCACAACTAGACTAAAATCACTAATTTACAACCCATTTACGGTCTCCTGTCCACAACTAGACGAAAATCATCATTTTACAACCCATTTACGGTCTCCTGTCCACAACTAGGCGAAAATCACCAATTTACAACCCATTTATGGCCTCCTGTCCACAACTAGGCTAAAACCCCATGTTGCATAGCCCTTATTGATCCCCCTTGATAAACGCCTTTATTGACCCTCACGTGACATACGTCCTTCTTGACCCCCTTGTGGCATACGCCCTTCTTGAGACCAAGTGACATTCGCTCTTCTGGAAGAGCGAATGTCACTCCCCAAGAGGAAATTTACAACCCGTGTGGAAAAATTTTCTGGCAGTCTGATGTCAGATCTGGCCCAG
>CAJFCP010023135.1:0-13910 GCA_904066005.1 Synergus itoensis | reverse complement strand
ATTAAAACGGACCGTTATTGACTCTTTTTATCTTGTATAATGAAAAAAAGTTTAAATTTGCTAAAATTCGTAATGCATTTGTCACTTTGAGGTTAGATGCTCTATGCTTTATGAGTGATCAAATTACCCAACTTTTCAGCCACAAAAATGAATATTTTGCCCTGAAACTTTGGAAAACGGAAGAAAACATTAAAACGGACCGTTATTGACTCTTTTTATCTTGTAAAATTAAAAAAAAGTTTCATATTGCTAAATTCGATCAAAAAGTATCACATGCCCTTAAATGAATCCAATGTACCAGTTTCATCTAACAAAAATTCCGATGTGGTCCGGAAAAACTTAGTACGGTTTCAGGTCGAGTCAGAGAAGACCGTATGAGGTTCAAATCCTGACTAGATATTTTTCTTTTCAAGACTTCTCCAATTTATTCATAGACCACCAATAAATATCTATTTCTTTTGAATATGAAAGAGAAGTTTGTGAAAATGGAAGTAATAAACCAACCTTAAAAGAAAAAGCGCTAACGTAGGAACGGATTTTGGAAAAATCAATTTTAAAATTTAAAATGAAAATAATGGAATGCCTTGCGCTAATATTTAAGTCTAGCTAAGTTTTCCAAAATCCGCACCAAGAATGTTTAAAAGCGCTGAAGTTGAAGTTGCGCCTTAAGGGAAAAAAAAAAAAAATGTGAATCCAAGGACCCACCCTCAACTTCCACCTTTAAAAGTATTTTTTAACTAATATAAATTTCTTTTCAGATAATCAACCTCTTTAAAATGGACATCTCAATTTTTATAACCATGATGCTGATTGCCTTAATTGATCCCATTCATCTGACCAATCAAGGCTCGGGATACAAGATCACCCCTGTCAACACCAGCACAGGCATATACTACGAACACATAGGAACCATGAGGAGAGCAATAAGCAACTGGAAGATCACAACTTTCCTAGAGAACAATCCTTTGAACCACACACTGCAGAGCCTAACGAAAAGAATTGGAAACTTGCTCAAATCATGCGAGAATGGTCAACAACTACACTGTGTTCGAATGATTAACAATTCGAATCTAGCTCCAAAGATAAGCAGAGCAACGAGACTACAAAACGATCTAGACAGGGAATTTTCTGAGTTGAATCATTTAACGCAATCGAAAAATCATATTAGATTGCCAACATCGATGAGACAACGCAGAACAACCCCCATGTTGGGTTTCATAGGCCACCTTCATAGGCCAGGAAATTGACAACAGGATTCAGGAGTTAAATAATGCACAGACCAATATCTCACACCTGGTTGGACTACAAACACATATAGTAAAGGCTCAGCTTCATGATCTTCACGAACGAGCTAAGGAAAATGAACAACAAATGCAAGAATATCATGAAAGACTAAATAAAATTGCCCAAAACATAAATGACGTGAGCGATTTTTACCACAAATATAATTATACGTATGCTTTAAATAATGTACTTAATAAAATGGATGCCGGACTTGATGATTACATTCAAGCAGTTAACAGGATCATGTCTGTGATTCAAGCAGCTAGAAAAGGAGAATTACACCCCTCCTTACTGACTTCTCAACAATTGGAACCCATCTACCGAGATGTACAGGATCACGCTCCCAAAATGGACTTTCCAGTCAATGGACCATTAATCAGCGTCGAGGAATTGGCTAAGATATCTACTGTTACTATCATCTACGAGGAAGGAGTATTAAAGGTTCTACTGGATATACCTTTATTGGAACGATTAGATTTTCTACTTTATCAAATATACCCTCTACCAGTAAATCAACCCGCTTTGGAAAATGGCTCAGGAAGAGCATACATCCCATCGGATTTTTCACACATTGCGATGGATGAATCAGAAAGAACGTATATTCTTTTAAAATCAGAAGACGTCAATCAGTGTAAAAAAATGGATTTCTATCTTTGCCAATTACATCATCCTGCATACGAAACGACAAAGCAAGAATGTTGCGAAAGTCAATTACTAATGCAACCTTCATTAGATGCGCTGAAACACTGTGACGTAAATATCTTCTACCAGAGTAAATCAAGCTGGAATTATTTAAAAACCCTTGGCGCTTGGCTGTTCTCTCTAGTCAGTCAGACCGAAGGACAAATAGTGTGTCCATTACAGTCCATCGAATACATAACACTTCCAGAATTGGGAATACTGCAATTGGCCCCAGGATGTTATTTGAAAACACCAACATTTATACTGGCCGCCTCCTATAAAAGAAGAGGGGAAACAGAGATAATTTATGAACCTAAAATTCATCTGGACCTTATCAAAATATCATCAGTAATTGGGCATTTGAACAAACCTTACTTGCATATAAGAAAATCAGCAATCACCACCGTTCGACCAACAAAACAAGAGGACATATTTAGAAAAAGCGAAGAAACTCTGGATCACTTGGAGTTACAACTCAACGATATAAGTGATCAACGAAGTACCAGCTCAATACATTCTAACCTCATTCATGGATCTTATTTTGGATTAGGAGCCATCCTACTCGGACTGCTTGGATACTTTTGCTATGCAAAAATATTAACAGGAATAGCAATCTTAGGATGTTGCTCATGCATTAAAAATACTAAGCCGCAGAAACAATCTTATGAAGTGGAAACACACCAGGAAGAATTGGAACTTCGAGACAATGACCCTCCCTAAAATTTATCTACTATATATTCGGAAATCAACAAAGCAACTACATCTAATGCTAACTTACTACCGAGCATAAGTAACTCTGCTCAGAACACAACTCGGAAGATGACGCAGAAAATACAACTTCCCATCCAGGATCGTCGACCTGTCTAAGTGAGACATAAAGGCGATAACTTGATTGTAAATCTAGACTATAACTTTAACTCAAAAGGAAATTAAATAATCACGAATCCATCAATATTTAGTTCAATTCAAACTTTGAAGTTAAGCCAAACATCGAGGACGAGTTTAAAAAAAAATCCGGTGTTGTTTGTTAAGTACCAGCCCTCTGAAAATATTATTTTTTTTCTTTCCATTTTATAAATCTATTATTTTTTTCTTTAAAGAAATTTCCACTTGCGAGATTAAATCGATAAATTTCGCAAGTATTTGAAATTAATTACATAAAGAATATTTTTCTGAGGTCACTGGCAACAGTAACCCGAGCTGTCAACGCGACACCTCGGTGAAGAAACAAATAAGGCAAAGCCTCGAAGTATGACCTGAACTAAAATATTTAGCAATTATAAATATAAAATCGAAATCTTCTTTGATTAGCGTAATAACGATGTAAGAAGAAGGATGAGTGTTACAAGCGTAACTTCAATTTTTTTAAAATCTTCAATTTATTGCTGAGAATTACAGTAAGAACCAATTTGCTGAACTTGCAACTTTCCATAGCAATAAATCGAAGCTATTTACAGGACTAATTCGAATGAACGAATTATATATCTACTCATCGAAATGATTAACCGTATTATTAATAAATTGATTAAATAATTAATTATTGAATTCAATTATAGTTCGGTATAATACTTAAATAATATTATTAAATTATTTTAATGATTAATTATATATATGTATGTATAAATTACATATAAATATATATATAATTATAGTTATATATTTAATATCTTTAGAATTAGAATTAATGAGTGATTGACCTTCATAAGAATGCATGGATGATTAACACATTATAAGAAAGAAGGAGATAGAAGAAAGAATAAGAAAGAAGGGATTATAATATGCACTCACACACGTGCATAAGTTATGCACGGATAAATAATCCTCGCGCTAGCAAGTTCACTCACACCAGCCTAAACACCAAGCTATCGCGTGCACTAAGCCATAGCCGCACATCCATGTACTCGTATATGCATCTCCAATCTCTCCCGTTCACACCATCCTCCGCTATTCTTTATGCAGCCCATTCCACCCTTATAAGAACTCATCCCTATTTTGATCAAAATTTCGATTCTTAATAACTCTTAAACTAATAATCCGATTTTTATGAAAATTGAACAGCATTCAAATGAATGAATTCTACCACCGATGAAAAGGTTATACGTAATAATTTCCAATATTTTGGAATGAAAAGTAGAACCTGCAATTAATTTGAAATTAAAATAATTTCCAAATACGATAAAAATTGCAAATGCATCAGGTTAAACACCTTAGTGGAATTCATCATTTCGCAAACCAATATTCGGTTTCGCGCTCGTGAAGAGCCAAGGAACTTCCATGCGCTTGCATTATTGCAATCGAAGCGAATTCCAAAGAAGTCAAAAGAGTTCATAATCCTCTCCCTATGTCATGCCATGTCAACCGACCAATCAAAAATTTCCAAATAATGAAATTTCCCACCTAATCGGTCGGCGATGCATCTACAAAATACATGGATTCGAAATTGTTGATCGCCAGTTTTAGTCAACCAGTTAACCAGTTCGTCGTCCTTCTTGTAAGAAGTTCCTCGTTTCTAAAACTCACCCGTCCGGTCGGTAGTTCGGTTGGTCGTGTGTGGCCTCGCAAAAGGTATTGCCGCGGATAAATAGTTTTTTCTATAACTTAGAAAAGGGGTGGCATGTAACGTCCTACCGTGGGGAGCACAGGGGCCGAATGATTAGGACGTAAAAACCTTCTAATCATTTATCCGACGGAGTGATTAGCGCGATTCAAAGTGTTTGGAGGTACCGCGTAAACCCTTACGGTTGCAACCCGTACTTGCCTAAAAAACGGACCGTGTAAAATTCCTAACTAGGGAGCGTGGACGCTAACGCGAGGATCGTATTGAAAATGACCCTCCCTTTAAATCGCGACCTTTGAATAATATTCAAAGGACCAATTTTTAACACGAATAATAATCCGTTCTCGAATCTCAAAACGAGAAAGAATTTTTATTCGAAACGGTAGTTTGAATTCGCGCAGCAAAGTAGTGGGAAGGGGTGTTGGGTTTAAAACCACCCTCATTTCTTCAGATAAATTCACCTCTATCTTTTCGGCGTAAAGGCAAATAAATCGCGAGAAGTGGGAAGTGAGGAATAGTTTTGTGCATCACTTTTGTGCGTGTGTAAAGTGAACTCCCTATAGAGACTAGAGTTGCCTTTTTCTAATGGCAACGATCAGAATTTATTAAATTGGCCCAGTCGAAAGGACTTCGACGTGATTTTCAGCATCCCTTCTATCTCCTTCCAACTGGTAGGATAAGAATTACAATAAGGATATCGCAGTAAGTCTTTGTATCGTTCCAATCCTTTCTTGTTGAAAAAATTTGTGTTCGATGAAAAAGCCTTCTTTGTTTTTCTAAAATTGTGCTTTCGATCGTTCAACGCGAAATTAAACTCTATTTTCTTTAATTAAAATATTGTTTTAATATCGCCATATAAAATCATGAGACTTTAATAAAATTTATATTGAACAATATATTTCTCCAATTTATTTAAATTCTTTATTTTTCCAAAACCCATTAAATCAGGAAAAAACCCTTGGATGAGGGTAGATAATTCACGTATCCATTTACCAAGGAATCAGAAACATCTCTTTCTGCATTCCCTTAAAATTTTCTAAAGTTGCGTGACCGCTAGATCAGTTCAGAGACAAAGATTTCTTTTAATAATAATTCGGTTCGTTACAAGAATGATTAGAATGAAATTAAATAAACTTAGCTGTTTGTCGCATTATACATATTATGAATAATAGGCATTGCTAGAGACGGGAGCCTGCACGATAAAACATACATAGGAGCATGATGGCCGAACGAAGGTGCGTTATCGGACACTCCACCTCGCACCTCTCTTACCCGACCTTTCTGTCTCATATTCGTCTTTCCGCATTTTCTTCCTCGGGACTCTGACCTATATTATAATCAGCTGTTAAAATAAATTCATAAAGAATGAATTATGTTCTACTTAGTACATATATTCAATTTAATTTGAGTTGAAAAATAGAATTGGAGGTCACTCTGCAATAATAATACCAAAGTATATTGCAAAATAACTCTCTGCTTGCATCAATTACAATCCAAGAAATTTCTGTTCGATTGATCAACGAACAGAAAAACTCAAACATTTGCAAGTTCGCTAAAATCCAATATAGCAATAACTGATCATGGGCTCTTTGCCCCAAATTCATTTGCTAATAAAGGTCATATTTTCGCAGAGTTTAACAAAGTTACAACATTGGGTCAGAAGTTCTCTCCCCCCGATTTCTTTTTGACACACATTAAATTCCTGACACTTCAAAATTTCCCCTCCAAATCTACCGATAGCACACCTACGACGGGCATCATAAAATCAAGGCAAACTAGTTGCTCTTGGCAGTCTGACGATCTTCTTACACGGGTAAAGAAGCTTCCCAAATTACATACGGAAATTTTGGAAAATCGGCGCCCGTCTCGCGTAAAGTCGTTGTTTCTTCTCTCGCAGTCTTGTCGGGTGGCCAAGTCTTTCACTGAGTCACTAGGGTAAAAACAGTATTTTTATCCTTAATTCTAAAAGTCTGTAGTGCCGGAAAATTGTCCCGAAGGAATTGTGAAGTTGAGTCTAAACATCGAGGGACGTAAAACTCTCTAAATTCTACCCGTTTATTTGAGAACAAAATCCCTCTTCCCTATGTTTATCTGATCGCGAATTCTGACAGATAAACTGCGGACGAGAGATTTTGGCTGTCCTAAAGGCTAATTTTTTAGTTACTTTTGTCAGCGACACCTTTTGTGTTTTTCTTTAATTTATAAAGGTGCAATGCGTGAATAATTTTTACACTAGTCAATGTAATCAACGAATAAATCCACGTAGTTAAAATTCTGTTAATTACGCTGAAAAGTTACGTGTCGATAGATGTTACATCCTCTAGGCAAGAAAAGCGTAATCTTTTCTAAAAGATTTTTAAGTTTAGTGACGTGAGTAATTCTTGACGAAAGAAAGTGATGAATGTTATTCTCGACTCCGTAGAGGGGATACTGATTTCCTCTTAAAATCCGGATCAATAATTCAATAAACAATTTCTTTTAAAAGTGTAATAAAATTCTAAATTCGGACTCGAATCTCAAAACGAGCAAGAACTAGAATTTTTAAACGATAACCGGGCTTAGATAGAAACACATAGAAAAGGGTGTTGGGATTTCATTGCCCTCATGCCTTTTGGTTAAAAGCCAACTATAGTGTTCCCGTGTAAATCCAGTGAATTAATTCGATGCATGGGAGAAAAGTGATTCGCGAAAGAGTGAAGAGTGAATCAAATTTAAAAAGACTTGAGTTGTGCTTCCGCGCCAGCGACTTTATAATTAACATAGTCCAGTAGGGAAGAACAGGACCAGCCTAGAGCTCCTCCTTTTCGTCCCTAGTGGTAGGCTAAGCCTAATCTAGGATATTGGTAAGCGTGAACAAGTATCGTTCTAATTCTTTTATTCTTAACTCGATCCTAACTGCATAGTACACTTCGTTACTTAAATATTTGTCTTTAGGTTATAAGAAATGTATTAGTGGGGGTTTACAGAATATATCCTAATTAATGTTTGTGTATAAATATATTGTACAAGCTTTATTATTTCTCCCATAAGATAGACAATTTCCATCCTCGGATGAGGAAGGCGATCTCAAAATCCGGCAAAATAATTAAAGGAATAGTTCTAACGAATTTACTCCTTTCTTTTCTGATTACTCTCCGACCTGCTTAAAAAAATCTTAAACTTCTTAATCGGACTTGTGACATTAAGATTTTTACCCGGTTCGTAACAAACACATAGCCTGAAGTCAACAAAAAAAAATCATCCGGGCACAGAGTTCAATATTTTCTAAAAATGATAATTTTCCAAAAGGAGAAGATAGAGAAATATTCACAGAGTCTTTATTTGTTATCAGAAATGATTGGTAGTGACTCAGTGTATTTATAGGGACGTTGGGATAAGAACCTACAGCCTGAAGTCAACAAAAAAAAAATCATCCGTGCACAGAGTTCAATTTCTTCGACAAATGATCATATTCCTGAACGAGAAGATAGAAAAATATTCACAAAATCTTTACTTCTTTTCAGAAATTATTGTTACTGCCTGGGTGTCTTTATGGGGGTGTTGTGATAAGAAATGATATCCTCAATTCCCCCAAAAAAAATCGTCCTGACGCAGAGTTCAATTTTTTCGAAAAATGATAATTTTCCTAAAGGAAAAGATCGAGAAGTATTCACAGAGTCTTTACTTATTATCAGAAATGATTGGTACTGACTGGGTGTGTTTATGAGGGTGTTGTGATAAGAACACATAGCAACAAAAATAAATCATCCGGGCACAGAGTTCAATATTTTCGAAAAATGATAATTTTCATAAAGTAGAAGATAGAGAAATATTCAGAGAGTCTTTATTTTTTATCAGAAATGATTTGTACTGCCTGGCTGTGTTTATGGGGGTGTTATGATAAGAAACCATAGCCTGAATTCCACAAAAAAAAAATCATCCTGACGCAGAGATCAATTTTTTCGAAAAATGATAATCTTCCTAAAGGAGAAGATCAAAAAATATTCACAGAGTATTTACTTCTTATCAGAAATTATTGGTAGTATCTGGGCGTGTTTATGGGTATGTTCTTATAAGAACACATAGACTGAAGTCAACGAAAAAAAGTTATCCGTGCACAGATTTCAATATTTTCGAAAAATGATAATTTTCCTAAAAAAGAAGATCGAGAAATATTTACAGAACCTTTACTTCTCATCCGAAATGATCGGTACTACCTGGGTGTGTTTATGAGGGTGTTGTGATAAGAACACATAGCCTGAAGTCAACAAAAAAAAATCATCCGGGTACAGAGTTCAATTTCTTCGATAAATGATAATTTTCCTAAAGGAGAAGATCGAAAAACATTCACAGAGTCTTTACTTTTTATCAGAAATTATTGTAGTGTCTGGATGTATTTATAGGGGTGTTTTGATAGGAATCCATTATCTCAAGTCAAAAAAAAAAACATCCTGACGCAGAGTTTAATATTTTCGAAAAATGATAATTTTCCTAAAGGAGAAGATCGAGAAATATTTACAGATACTTTATTTCTTATCTGAAACGATTGGTAATGCCTGGGTGTGTTTATGGCGGTGTTTTGATAAGAATCCGTAGCCTGAAGTCTACAAAAAAAATTCATCCGGGCTCAGAGTTCAATTTTTTCGAAAAAGGATGATTTTCCTGATTGAGAAGGTGGAGAAATATTCACAGAATCTTTACTTCTTATCAGAAATTATTGGTAGTGCCTGGATGTGTTTATGGGTGTGTTTTGATAGGAATCCATAGTCTCAAGTCAAAAAAAAAAAAAAATTGACGCAGAGTTCAGTTTTTTCGAAAAATGATAATTTTCCTAAAGGAGAAGATCAAAAAACATCCACAGAGTCTTTACTTCTTATCCGAAATTATTGGTACTGTCTGGGTGTGTTTATTGGGGTGTTGTTATTACGATCCATAGCCTCAAGTCTCAGAAATAATCTTCCTGACGCAGAGTTCAATTTTTTCGAAAAATGATAATTTTCCTAATGGAGAAGATCGAGAAATATTTACAGACTCTTTATTTCTTATCAGAAATGATTGGTACTGCCTGGGTGTGTTTTTATAAGAACCGATAGCCTGAAGTCTACAAAAATAAATCATCCGGGCCTAGAGTTCAATTTTTTCGAAAAATGATAATTTTTCTAAAGGAGAAGATCAAAAAACATCCACAGATTCTTTACTTCTTATCCAAAATTATTGGTACTGTCTGGATGTGTTTATGGGGCTGTTTTTATTACAATCCATAGCCTCAAGTCTACAAAAAAAATCATCCTGACGCAGAGTTCAATTTTTTCGAAAAATGATAATTTTCCTAATGTAGAAGATCGAGAAATATTTACAGACTCTTTATTTTTTATCAGAAATGATTGGTACTGCCTGGGTGTATTTATGGGCTGCGTTTTGATAAGAACCCATAGCCTGAATTCTACAAAAATAAATCATCCGGGCCCAGAGTTCAATTTTTTCGAAAAATGATGATTTTCCTGATGGAGAAGATCGATAAATATTCACACAGTATTTACTTCTTATCAGTAATGATTGATACTGCCTGGGTGTGTTTATGGGGGTTTTGTGGTTACAACCCATATTCTGAAGTCTACAAAAAAAATCATCCTGGCACAGAGTTCAATTTTTTCGAAAAATGATCGTGTACATAAATAAGAAGACACGAACATTATTCATAGAGTCTTTGCATATTATCAGAAATGATTTGTGATGTCTTCCATTTATTCGAATAATGGTATTTAAAAAAAAAATGAGATAGAAATATGTTTACAGAGTCTTTCCAGCTTTCTAGAATTGATTTCTAATGCGTGGATGGGTTTGATGGAGTGTTAGGTTTAAATTATATAGCCAAAGGTTCCTTTGAAAAAATCATCAACACAATAACTTTGCATTTTGTGCAAATACCTTTTTTATGCTAATTACTAATTTGGAAAATCTTTAACAAATCTTCTTTAGCTATATGTAAATTTAAAAATTTTTTTAATCTATTTTATCAGTCATTATTTTCCATTGAACTTATTTTTCTTCCATTGTTTTCTTTTTTTATATATTTTTTATATAATATTATTTTGTTATGTTTTTTAAATAATTTATTATGAATTATTAGGGATTATTACTCTTACATATGTTTCAATGCTTTTTCTATTTTGAATATGGCGCCAGAATTCCATTTAAATCGATTGAGTGATCGATCGAGATACTAGGTGGCGCTGATTGTATTGTTTGTGTTTACTTTTTTTCGGAAAGTTTAAAGTTAGTTATTTTAATGTTTTAGTAATATTTATCGCGAGTCTTGACGGTTCTGAGGGACTTTCTCCCTTAATATATATTTTATCTTCCTGGAGGAAAAAACATTGCCCCCGGATATCTTTTCAGTAAGCCAGCATTTGTAATCAATTTTTTCTAGTGAGTAAACTAGGTTAGATTACCCCCTACATGAGCCTTAACTAAACGCAGATTCAGAGCACTATATAATGAACGCAAAGAAAGTAATAGTAGTCAGAGAGTTACGTAAATCTATAGTGGAGGTCCTATTCCATGGAATGGAGAGGGATTTGGAGGTGAGATAGGAATTCTAAGAGATAAATGAAGTCAGAACAGAATCAGTTTATTTTTAATTTATAGAGAGGCTTCACAGCAAGACCATCTTGGGTGTGACCTAACCGCAACGAATCTTCAAGTCAAGACGGGGCGATAGAGTTTCTTTAAGTGACGGCGTCTCTACGTAGGATAGAAAAGAGCAATGAATTCTGAAGTCTTGATAAGTTCAAATGCGTTTATATCGCATATTAACACGAAATTGTCCTTCTCTCATGTTATATCAATGGCATATTTTTTTTTGTCTTTAAGGCATGTTTTAATAATTTCAATATTATATTTTTGGGCATTCGAAAAAACGTAGGGTTGAGCCCGAAAGGATTTGAAAAACATTTTCTACAACAGTTGAAAATGATCCTATTATTTTTCTCAATGTTATTACACTGGAAAGCAAAGGTCACATATTACAACTATAACCACCATACAGTTTTTGATTATTATTAGAAAACGTGATTTGAGATGGAATCGATAAATGCTTAATGATACGTCACAGGAGGAAACAGAGTTAACATTCAACAGAAATGAATTTGACTCGAAAGGTGAGTTTAAGAGAATTTATCGATCCCGTTACCATGCCAACTTCCATGTACACAAGCCATGGTAGTCTATGAACAGGTAAAATGAAAGGAAACGTAGGTGAAGGATGTCACGAGAAGACCATATAAGAATGAAGAAAAAAAATTTTTAGGGGAGCAAAGAAACGTTTTCAAAATGTGAATTTAAAAAAATGAGAAAGTAATTTCAAATGTTTATGGAGCTCTATAAATCTATAAATGAAAAGTCAGAATGAGCATAAAATAGTCAATTAACGAGGAACATGCGCCACCCTTGTATAAATAGACTAATATAAAATATGCAAGTAGTATTCACGCTGGGTTTTACTAAAAAAAAAAAAAATCAACGACTCAACACAAACACCATTTCTACTCACTGTGACAATCATTGAAAAGCTTGTCATGCGAACCACTGATGTCAAGAAGTATACAATAAGGCTACCTCAATAAACCAAAATTCAAAAGTATATTGCCTTCACATCTGGACTCTTTTCTTTTCACTCTTTTTCTCAATCCTTTTTCGAGTCTTGAAAATTTTTTTCCTAGTATAAAGTCCCCACATAGATTCCGAGACTATACTTAAATTTTTGACTAGTGTGTTGTATTTGAGTATAATCCATGTTTGAATTTCAAAATATGAGATAAAAAAGCGGCCTCATTTTTGCTTCCTTAGAATTATGTAGTTGTTATAACTTACCAAGAAGCACTGTAATCCAAGAGTATTTAAATTTTGATTCAAGGGAATTCCAGTGGGAAACCTAATAGCACCCTATTAGAGTATACTTTTAAAAGTGTATACAAATGTTTGATTTAACATTAAAAATGAAAGAATATATAGTTTATCTTACAATTGCTGTTTTAATAGAGATATGTATTTTAATATACCTAAATTATACCTGAGGTATACGTTACCATCGGAAATTGTCAGTGCAATTTCTGTTAGCGCTATTAAAAATCTGGTGATTTTTAAATGGGAATTGGCATTCTTGTTTGCAAGATTTTCCCAATTGTTGTGGAACGACTATTCTTTGCAAAGTAGTGTAAAACAAATTGTTTAAATCTAAGACTGACTCTGATTGAAACATCTTATTTAAGCTGATTACTCCCTTGAAAGAATTTCGCAAAAAGTGCAGGTACAATTGATACTCAATACCAAGAAGATTTTTTACTTCTAGCTTGTCATCTTCAAGTTGTTTTTTCAGACAATTTGTTATATATTCTGCAGTTTCCGATTCTAATTCTATCAATCGATAAAATGCGGTGTGAATTTTACGGTGACTTTTACTGAAATACCTAATCATAAGACACATTACTTTTTTGGTGTCTACTGTAGTTTCATCAATGATATGAAAATAATGAGAGTCGCCTATATCTTCAATCAAATCATTTGAAAGTCACGGTGAAATTAATAACGTTGAGAATCAAATTTGTACATTTAGTACGATGCAGTTTTAATTTGGAAAGTGCTTCCAAGCTTGGATCCAATTTTGGAATAACTTCACCTAAATTATCAACTGTTCGAATACTGTAATGTTCACCAATAAAAGCAGCAATTTTTAATTCATCTCTTTTTCTTTTGTCCTCAATTACTGTCATTGTGCGATTGATTATTTTTGGAGTACTCGTTAAGACCTTTTCACGTTCATAATTTCGATGTTTTATTTTGCAGCTGCATGACCTGTTAGTTCTTTTCTATAGGCTGCGATATCCATTTTATAATAAATGTAATATGCTCTAGCATTATCTCTGGGAAATGATTTTAGCCTATCTAAAAAGAAGAAAAATGCAACTAATAACATATACTCTTTCAAAATGCTAAGAGATAAGCGACTTTATATTCAACAAGCTCATGAATAATAAAAAATTTTAAAATTATTTAAAAAATAAATTATACATTCTTAATGAAGATAACAAGTTTTTTAAATACTATAGGAATTCATCATGTCGGTATGATAGTTTAATTAAATTTTAATGCAAATAGTTTATAAAATATTTTTAACTTGGGACAATTACGATTTGTTTATCAATTTTTTTTGCAAATTCTATTCTCAAATATGAGTTATTTTGAAACAAAGTACTTCTGGTCAGTGTCTCCAGATCGTGGGATTTTTCGGCCCCCACTATACGACCTACGAGCTCATGCTTTCTCTCTCTATCAATAGGTTCGTGACTGTTGCTAGAGGGAGAAAGCATGAGCTCGTGGGTCGTGTGGTGGGGGCCGAAAAATCCCACGA
>CAJFCP010023119.1:0-14328 GCA_904066005.1 Synergus itoensis | reverse complement strand
GTCACTCTTTTCAAATATTAATATTAAAAATGTTTTCCCCCTTCTTTTCCAAAAACGAATCAAATACGCATCATCCTGCCACATTAGAGTTTTTTAAGGCACAAAGAAATTTCATTTTTCTCCGATTTGCTCCCTCAAAACGATCGAATGGAATTGATGTGCAAATGCACGGCAAAATTGCAATGTTGACACATAGTGTCTTCTAAGTCCATCGCCCTTAAGGATGTTGGAGCAACGGACAAAATTTCATTTTTTACTTTTCATTTTGAGGCCGCAAAAATATACGGTTTTAAGTGCCGTTTGGCAGGGAAGTGTTTCTCGAAGTGAAAAATGGGGCTTATTATCTGTTTTTCAAAAAAAAATATTTTGTTTGGCTAAAATCGAAAAGTTTCGGCTAGGGTTCGGTTAGGTTAGCCAAAACTTTTCCATTTTAGCTAAACAAATTAGTTTTTTCGAAAAACATATACTAAGCCAAACGGGACTTAAAACCTTGCATTTTTTTCTGCCTCAAAATGAAAAGTAAAAAATGAAATTTTGTCCGTTCTTCCAACAGCCTTAACATATTATGTAATTATTTGAACTAATAATATTTGAATTAATTATTGTTAGATGTAAAAAGTAAAAAAAAGTTTTTATATTTGTGGCGTTCCGCGAGAAAAGGGATCTTACAATTTTTTTAAGATGTCATTCTACATATTGTATATTATATTAAATGTTTACAGCTAATACGTTGTAGTACATCGTTGGAAGTCTCTAAGGGATGCCTACGTCAGAATTGAAAAGAAATTAAATTAAAATTAAATTTGTTTATTTTAATGAGATGGCCTTTTTGCGACAACGCATCGATCACAAAGAGATAAATGTTGATCACGACGCCAACTTAAAAAATGTATCTCTTCCTTCGAATGTTCCAAACGTAAATAAAAATGAAATTGGAAATGAAGAAGAGTTCGTACAAAATAAAGTACTAGAAGCAGAAAATTCTTCAGTAAATAGCTCACCTACTAAATACTTATTAAATCTGGATTCTCAAGCGATCATTAAATATGAAAAAGGATCTTATGTAGAAAAATTTATAGACTTTTCGACATAATCTCCTCACCATGAAACATCATTAACAGATTTGGAAGTTAAGAGTATGGATCTCTGTTCTTCTTTAAGAAATTCTCCATCAAGAATTCAAGAAGAGAACGAAATCACAGTCCCTTTGGATGGTATACCAAAAATTCAACCTAGGAACGAATGGAATGATGGCGTTACTCCTCCACCAACATTCGAAAATACGAAAAATATGAGCGATGTATCTTTGCAAACGCTTCCTCAACGGGAAATTATACATGAAAACAGTGAAGATACTTTTGAAGAAAGTTTTGACGAGAGAGATGATGAACAATTGTCATTCTCGAATTTTCCAATAAAATATAATAAAATAGATTATTCACAGGATACAGATACTTTTACGGATTATGTAAAAAGCAATGTTGCAAACTGTAATCGGGGTACAGTCCAAAAACATCCTATGTACGACAAAGGTGAGTAATAATAATAATAATATAATTTAATTTAAGGGCATTCTCTGCGCTTGGCTTATGTGGGTCGTGGAAAATTTTTTTGGTGTTCACCATGTTGAAAAGAAATGCTATATCACTTTTAAACTTTGGAATTTAGGAAATAAGACATTAAATTACGTTTGTATACTTAGTTGGAGTCATAATTTTGAAAAAGAATCAAGTCGGTAAAGTAGGGACATGATTTTTTTTCATCATTATGACTACAACTGAGTATACAAACGTAATTTAATGTCTCATTTTCTATATTCCAAAGTTTAAAAGCGATATATGATTCCGTTTGGACATAGTGAACACCAAAAAAATTTTCCACAACCCACACAATCCAAGCGCAGAGCATGTCCTTAATAATTAATATAATTTAATTTTGAATAATATTTTTTTTTGCAGAAAATATTGCTATACAAAATTTAAGCAATTTTAACGAAGGAGCAAGCCAGATCCTGAACATGCACCAAACAGAAGAACCGTCGTACAGCGCTGAAGAAGAAGAAGAGGTTTTGGATGCTGATGAGTTACTTCTTATGAGGGAATTCAACAGTATTCCTTCACATAAAAAGAGGAAAACATTACAGCTTCTAACAGAAATGATTGATTCCTTTAATGAGAAAAAAAAGACATGAAATGAAGATCTATAATTTAGTTATATTAGTTACGTTAGTTGTATATATTAGTTATATTAGTATTATATTTAGTTATACTTTTAATAAATTTATTACAAAGTTAATATACATTCAGATGAAATTGATGAAATTTAATTTTTTCTTTTCACAAGCAATAAACAATTTTATAGGACCACTCATTCCGGAATGGCGCACATTAAAAAAAACACCATCAGGGTGATTGTTACCGAGTGTGTATTTTAAGGGTTAATTATAGAAATGCCCGTAATATTAAGAAAGACATATTGTTCTAGGATAATAAAAATAATTGAACACAGCAATTGTTAAGTATTAACGTATTTAATTTAACATTAAACAACTATGCTTATCGTTATTAACAACTATGTTGTTAATTATGTACATATATATATTTCAAAAATTTTTTTATTTTTAGAAGAACGAAACATAAAAATTGGTATAAAAAAAATTAAATTAACAATAAATTAAGAAAACATCAAATGAAGCTTCTACTTTACTAGCCTAATCTCTTTTAATAACTCCATTAAAACTTTATTCTTATCTTCTGGTGAAACTGTTCTGAATTTCTTGAGAAGCAAAGATTGGTACGGGTCAAGTTTTCTATAAGTTTTAGATGTTTTCTGTATCAGTCTCGATTTTGTTCTTTCTTCTTCTCTTGATGTTTGTGAAGATATCTTTAAACCTTTCTTTTCATAATAATGGAATAAAAGCTTCATCAGGTTATTGAAAGATTGGGTTGCTTCTTCCAACGAATCACTCTGCTGGTTCAGTTGTTTTTTTTTAATTTTTGAGTGTTGGTCAAGTTCTGGAACTTTAGGTGCACTTTAATTTTTCCTTTTATTCACGCTAAGAACCTTCTGAGTTGCATTTGTTAGTTTCGGTTTTACTGAAACGTTCTTGAAAAAGTTTGATTCTTCACAAATTGATGGTTTATTAAGAAGCTGAACACTTATAGGAGTATCACTTATTGATTGAGTTGTGGGTTCCATATTGGAGCATTGCTTCTCCCCTTTCTTTTTTTCGAGGAAATTGGAACCTTTGATGCTAGGCAGTTCCGGAGGAAAAACGATAGTCGATGTTATTTTCGGTTTCCTATTTTCCGAAGTAGATTGAAGAGGTGCTGTATTTTTAGAAGCGGCTATAATGAAATTTTCGGCGTGTTCGAAGTCATTATTTAGGCTTTCGTTTGCGGTAGATTGTTGGACGATTTAATCGTTTGTGATTCCATTCTCGGTGGTAGAAAAGTCAGGAGGAGGAATAGCAGCATCATCTGGAGGCAGCAGAGGAGTAGTAAATGGAGGCGGAAGAGGAACAATTTCTGCAGGAGGAAGAGGATCAACTTGTGGAGGAAGAAGAGGATCAGTTTGTGGAGGAGGATGCACAGCAATTTCTGGAGGAGGATGCACAGCAATTTCTGGAGGAGGATGCACAGCAAAATCTAATCGTAGAGCAGCTTGTACTGGTTGCTGGCTTAAGTCCCTGGCACCACTCGAGCTGTAATATATAGAAAGTTAAAAATGTTTTTAGACAAGTAGTTGCGTTCAAAAAAAGGGCTACATGTATAATCAAAATTTTATAAAAATACTACTTAACTGTTTATGTCTTATGTGCCAGACATGGATAGACATGGATAAGAAAGTATATAGGGATTAAAAAAGATAGGCGCTGTAATAGATTGCAAAAGAGATAGAAAAAGATTAGTGTGGATAGGTGGAGAATAAAGAAAAATTGGCGTGGATAGAGGGAGGTTACGAAATTATTGGCGAAGATAGACGTATGATACAGAAAAAAGAAAGATATTTATTACCATCGTCTAATTATGAGACTGAAGCTCGAAGCCTTCATCTTGAAATAAATATTTAGCCAAAATTTTTCTTTGTAGTAGAGCATCTCTAGGAGCATCTTCTTTTTCAAGCACTTGATCCTCACTATTAGCATCCTCAGCTGTGTTAACGTTGTTGTCTTCGTCATTTTTGTCTTGTATCTGTTGCCTCCATTCACCACGAATGATACCTCCATTCTCATTGGTCCGATCGACAAAAGTTTCGTTAATGTACGTTCGGTTCTCGGGCTGTATTTTTAACTCGCTGTCTATTAAATAATCGTGTAGACATACTAGAGCTTGCACAATTGTGATGTTGGTTGACAAATGGAAGTTTAATGTCTCGCAAAACTCTCCATTTTATTGTTAAAATACCAAAAGTATTCTCGATAGTCATTCTCGCTCTAGAAAGTCTGTAATTGAAAAAAGAAAAATTATATAAATTGTCATATCTATAAAATTTAGTCCATAATATACAGTAAAATACTTTTACTTAAATATGTTTTACATTATATTTTAGGTCTACTGACAAACCAAAATATATAATAAACTAACCTGTAATTATAAATCATTTCCTTTAATGAAGTAGTAAATCTTCGTGCATATGGTTTCATTAAAAAAGTATCCAACTTGAATATTTTATCTCCAATAAAAAAAAAGGCAGAACATGTTCACTGTCTGGTAAGACACACGGTGCTGGTAAATTCGCTCGACCTTCTTTAAGTAATTCATATAGTTTTGTGTTTCCAAATATGCTGACATCACTCAACGAGCCTAAAATAATTTTTAACATTATTAAAAAATTATAATTGTTACTTATTATAATATCTATTGTTCACAATTAAGTCACCGTAGTCACCCATGTCCACCCAAGTAAACCAGTAGTGTGCATCGCATGTTGCCATTAGGACAAAACTATAATATTTTTTATAGTTAAAAAATGCACTTCCTGAACGTGGTGGCTTTAAAATTCGAATGTGCTTCCCATCGATGGCTCCAATACAGTTGGGAAATCCCCACAATTTCAAATAATCTTCAGCTATGTTTTTCCAATCTTCTGCAGTTTTTACTCCAATATACTTCATGTTAAGTTCTTTCCATATTTGACCAGAAACATCTCTTATTATTTCATATGCAGTAGACTGTCCAACAAAAAAAGAACGTATTCAAGCAAAGCTCTAAAAAAATGAGCTCAAAAAAATATAAATATAGTTAAATGGAACACCTGAGATCGAATTCACAACTAGTTTTGTGCAAGTTTTATTTTCAGAATATTATGGATATGAAATTTGTTAAGTACATTGGATTGAAATAATCATAACCTCAAAATTAGATTTAATTTTATTTGATAATATTGTATTACAAAAAAAATATTCACAGTATATGTTTTCTCGCTCTTTACGCACATTTCAACCTACTCTCCTTGTTTTGTCCGCCTTCCCCTTCAATATATATTATGTCGGGCGACTTAGCCACTCCGAATATTATAAATAATTTTTTTTTTAATTGCTTCATTTGTTTTAGTCAAAGATCATGCACAAGGACGCTGGCAAGCTCTACGTAGAGCGTATGTTGAGGAGCATAAAAAGCAGAATATAAGAATACCATCTGGATCTGCTCAACCACCGAAAATGGCAGAATGGAAATATTATCCAATGATGGCATTCTTGGAAAGGCATATTATTCGCCGACGGTATGTTTTATTTTTAATTTTTTCTTAAAATCAATAATTTTAATACAAAAATAAATATATGTGCCCGTAATTTCTATTTCAGGACTTTTACCAGTTCCATTGTAGAATTTGAGGAAGGTGGAAAAGATTCACATTCAATAGAAGATGATGGAAGTCAATATAAATATGACGAAGAGGAATATCCAAATTCTGATGAAGGTAAAATATTACCATTAATAAGAAAGTAGAAGAACAATGTAATTATTGTTTAATTTCCAATTTTTTTATAATTGTACAAAAAGTTTTTAATAATTGTAAAATAATTTTCAGAAGGCGTAAAAACTCCGTCAACCAGTGGAAGCAGTTCGAGAGACAAATGTATTGCTCCTGAATCAATTGATCGAAAGCAGTGTCTTATAAATGGTAATACGACAAAACAAGAAAATGATGAATACCATTTCGAAGAGTTGGATAAATTCCTTAATCAGTGCAATCAAGCGGAAGAAAAGAGAATTTTAGTGCAGCAGAAATGCATTGAAGATGCTTTCGCATCCTTAGAAGCTTTAAATAAGGAAGCAAAAAGTATTACGGGAGATAAAGTTTCAAAAAAATTTTATGAAAGAAGAGAACTGGACGAATATCAATGTCTTCTGGCGGATGCCTTTGAAAAGGTGCCACCTAAAAAAAAATGAAACTCTTCAACTATTTAATGGATGCAATCGAAAAAGAGCATGAAGTCAATGAATAGTTGTAATCAAGCACTAGTGGCGTAATTAAAAATTGGAGGCCCCCCCTGCAAAAATGTTTAGGAGGCCCCTTTGAGAATAAAAAGAAACAAGTTTTGAATAAATTTAAATTCTAAAAATAAAAATTGAAATACATATGGTGAAATTTATTTTTCGCCTTTGATCCTCAATAACATAATAATTATATTATTTCGAAACTTTGCGTTTGAATGTCATGTAAGATAGAATAAGTAACGAAAAATGTATCAAAAAATAATGATAGTTTCAAATTGAAAATTTTTAAAAATTTATTTAAAAAACTATTTATTTAGTTTCAAATTGACACTATTTTCATTTTAAGTGGAATACGAAAAGTAATAATAATTGTTTTATAATATAGGTTAGGTTAATGTCACATTTCATTAGCTCTATGAACAATTATTTTAAAAGAGAGGTTACATCAACTGACGTAACTAGGGAGTAGGGCGTAACTAGGAAACACATGAGCCTTTTTTTATATTTACATTTTCTTTTAAAAAATGGTATTTACTTTTAATGACCTCATTTTTAATAAAAATTAATTTTCCTCCGTTGCATAGGAAATATTGCACTCTGACATGAATGACATGAACCGCCATTTAAAATAATTTTTTGTCACGCCGTGCGCAAAACTCGATATTGCGCACGCAAGCGTATGCTAAATCAAGCTTCGCACACGTCGTATCAAAAAATACGGTTCTATACATGTGCGGGATTGTCATTTCAGCCTTGTGTGACCATTTCACACAAGGCTAAAATCAAAATCCCGCACTAGTAACGAAATGTACTATTATCACATCGATTCGCAGGCATTTGTAATATACTTATTACAACGAAAGTCGAATTCCCTATACTTGAAAAACAAGTGGCTGCTCAGGGCATATATATTCCTATTTCAACTGAATCTTTATTTAATTCTAAATTATTGAAAGAATACCCACTTTCTTGAAATTAATCATTTCCCTGCCTTAGCAATTTCATTAAAAGTGCTGGTTTACATAAATACTTTAAATAGTATAAATAAATTCTTTGCTTATTCTAGGTATATTAATTATTTAAATTAGAGTTAATATTAATTTATTAATTTATTATACATATTAACTTTATGCAAGTGTTAAATTCGAAATCTGTAAGTTTTCACGACTATGAGTATCTACAAATTTACAAAAACAAGGTCAAAACCATGAATTTTTAACTTTTCAAGAAAATAAGATTATTTATTAACAATTATTTATTAATTACTTATTTAGTAAGTTAACTTACGAATACGCGTCCAGTTTTACGCGTATACCTCCCACCACTCGAATATACGCATAAGTGTAGGCGCATACGCGTCTAATCTTACGCGAAAGTCTAGGCGCGTACGCGTATACTCGAGTGGTGGGAGGTATACGCGTAAGACTGGACCGCGTTTTTGTATATTGTACAAAATCGCTTAAATTAAAAATGAAGTCAACCCGCGCGCGGAAGCGCGCGTTCGGTCTCGTAACATTTGAAAAGTTCATGTTTATTAAAGAGAATAAAAAAAATATTTTTTATACATTTTAAAAAATAAAAAAAAATAACATTGAAGTAATTTACATCTATGTAAAGCATATAAAATAATTCTTCAGTTCGCTTCTTGAACCATGTGAAGTGACAGTTCTTTCATTACCTCGTCAAATGCATCATCTCTCCTATGTAGGGGAATATCCCTAAAATTATTTATTATCATGGTATGATATTCAGAATTTGTATTAATTTTCTCCATTCCCATAACAAATTCACCCACATTGGATGCATTTCGTTTTTTCTCTTCACTCGATTTCTTCAGCAATTGCGTTTTCATTTTATAATACTCACTGATAACTCTTAAACTTTGAACTAATGCTTCAGCGATTCCATTGATGTCCTCGGTGTTATATTTTCTATCTCCTGACGTTTTTTCTTTGCATATCCATCATCTTCTGGCACTGCAACTCTTCTCTTAATAAAATCAACTTTTCTCCTCTTTTTGCTTCCTCATAGAGGAAGCTTTGCAGTGGTGACAAAAATCCAGTTTCTAAAAAAAGGTTTTTTTGAACATATTTTAAGTGGAATATATCTAATATGATGTCCTGAAAAATTGTCCGGATGTGTGTGTGTGTGTGTGTGTGTCACGCTTTTAACGATCCTGCAATATCTTTAGAACGCGTATAGATAAATTGATGAAATTTGGCATATTTATTCCACTATTTACCAAGTTGAATTTTTTTTAAATGGTTTACCAAAATATTTAATTTTACAACTTTCTTGTATTTTTATAATTTTTGTAAAATTCATTTTTTCACTATAACTTCTCAAATATTCAAAATTTAAAGTTGATGTAAGGAAAATGAAGATTCCTTGCGTCGAGACGAATTGATTGATCTGTAGGATTAATGCATATTTTATTGAATACAAGAACGAACGCGCGCTCCGCGCGCGCATTTACTTTTTTTAAATGTTATAAAATTTATGATATTCCATTTCTTCTTTTCTATCCGTCATAATTAAAATTTTATTTTAAAAAATTTGCGTTTTATAGGAATAACCGTAACATGATATGAATTTTAAAAACTTAACCAATTTGAAAAAATATTATATATTTATAAAAAATGTTTCCTTATATTTTATAAATTAAATAATTACAACATGTGTTTTGCTTTATAAAAAATAATAGTTGTTAGATTCTTTTCAAAATTAACTACGTTTACAGTTGTATTGATGTTTAATTGTGGTCTTTTTAAAAAAAAAAAAAATACCACATTTATAGTTGTGTAAAGTATTATTTGAAATAAACGACTAATTAATTATCATGAAATTAATTAATTGTTTATTTTAAATATTATTATAAAACTGTAAATTTCTTAAGTTTTTTTAGAAGGCTTAAATATCCAATACTACTGTAAATGTAGTAAATTTGTAGAAAAATATAATTACCCACTGTTTTAGTTTATAACTCATGATACTTCATATTTCTTTAAAGTCTGATACTTTATAAACTATTGATACAACATCTATTTTACGTTATAAAAAATAATAATTATTAGATTGTTTTCAAAATTAACTATGTTTACTGTAGTATGGATCTTTGATTATGGTTTCAATTTCTAAAAAAAACTGCCGCATTTATAGTTGTACAGTATTATTTGAAAAACCGGTTAATTAATTATTAAATTAATTTATTAATTAGTCATAATAAATTAGTAAATTGTTTATTTTAAATATTACTATATAAATGCTTCTTTAAAACCAAGATTTTCGATATATTTCGAGTTTAGACTCGTGATAAAATGATGATTAATGAAATCAAATTCAAATGAGCGCGCGCAAGTATCGATTGTCGAAAAGCACTAACGATACTTACGCGACGACGAATCAGATTGCCGGAAAAGGCGTTAGGTTTTTTCGACTTCGATTTCATCATCTTTTTAGAATAGGATTATGGGAAATATGATTATTTTTCATTTTGAAAATTTTCATTTTCATATGTAAGTCTTAAAATAAAGAAAATACAAAGCTAATGTAAGAAAGTATAATAAAAGGTTTCTTGCATCGTAAAAAATGATGTAATCTAATATAAATAAATTTTATTAAAAAATATGAATAATGAGGTCGAAAGATTCTTTGTTTCGAGAAAAAAGAATTATATATATTTTTAAATATTCTGGAAAATCGTTAATGCTTCCTCTATGAGGAAGCAAATGAATTTGCAACTTCATCATATTGAGGAAGCAAAGTGATCAACAAATATGAGCACAAAAAAATATAAATATAGTTAAAAAGAATACCCGAGATCTAATTCACAGCTAGTTTTACTAATTTATGGTACTTTTGTGAGTGCTCTTCGAAAAAAACACGGCTCAACCCATCACGAGATTTTCAGTTTTTCTTACACCCCCAACCAATTTTTATTCTTAGTTGGAATTGATTATTCCTGCTTATTATTTATTACTTTTAAATTTTTAAAGTTTTTTAATTGATTGAGAACGCGGTAAATGTGTGCAACTTGGTGGGGATGCGACATAACGTGAGTGACTTGGTGGGGACGCAACACCAATTTTACGCGCGGAACAAGAGTTAGAGTCGGCGTGTGGATAGTTCTTAAAAGAGGGAATAGTAATTCGTTACTATCAAGAGCGCGGACTGCAAAGAGAGATCCCATTGCGAAGAATCATATAGTCATAACGAAGAGGGAAGATACACTGTAAAAAATGAAAAAAATTTTTACGAAATATGACTGTAAAATTACCAATTTTCTCACGTAATATTACCACCCTCAGCGTAGGGATAGTCCGATTTATAGATTAGAAATCACAAGGCAGATCCACAGGAAAGTACAAGAAATCGTAATATTACATTTTCTATAGTCGTGATTTTACTGACCTCTGTAGGTATACTTCGAAGATAGTAAATATGCTATGTTTAAGGAAGGTAATATTGCTCACCTCATTTGAAGGGTTACATTTACGGGAAATCGTAATAATATCACAATATTTTGGTAAAAATCATTTACAGAATATTGTAATATCAAAATAATCTAGTAAAAATCATTCAAATTAGTTGTAAAAACACTACATTTAGCGTAGGTAATATTGTTCACAAAATTTTTTTTTCAGTGTAGGTATAGAAGCGACAATGCCCACCAAACATAAAACATAGACGCGGGGAGCGAGACGTCAGGGGATGGGTTTAGTTGTGCTGCCAACAGCGTGATGGCGCTGATCCATTTTGCCTGAACAAATTTAAGTAAATTCCCGCGAAAATTCAAAATAGGATTTAAATTTATGAAATCACAATTCAACCCAAATTGGAAGAAATCGTTATCAAATAATTTAATTAGTTATTTGAAGACTGGGATCTTTGATTCCACTTAAGCTGAAAAGCTTTCTCGCCAAGATTTACGGAAACTTGAAGAAATTCATCGTTGTTCCAAGGTTTAATCTAGTTTAAAAATTAGAGAATTTCAAAGGATTAATTAAATGAAATTAAAAAATTTGATCTGAACTGTTAAATTGAAGATTTATTGAACAACTGCCTTTAAATAGTAATCTAGAACTGAGCTAAAGAATCTAAGTCGAAAAATGAAAGTATTAGATGATAATTGCGAAAATATTCTAAGTCCGATTTGTATTTAAATTTCGAGGCCCGGAGCGACGTAGGTTTCAAGTCAGAGTCGGATCGAAATCTGATCGATCAAGTTAGTTCCGAATGAGCTCCCGGGGTCCTCGCGCATCTCGCGGATTAATTGCGCAGCCCTACTCTAACTTAATTTATCGCCTTTTAGCCAATCATACTTCATTCTCAAACCGCACGTGTCACCAAAAGATGACTTAATCCTTTTCCCTAGAATTATTTTATGACTGTCCCTGAACGGCGCCTAGTCTTACTTTTGTTACAATTTCAGGGTGGTAATCTATAAAGATATCATTAGTTGTCACCTAAACATCCTGTCATATAAGTTCAATTTATGATTTCCTTGCAAATCATAATCTTCGGTTACTATTATAAAAACGTCTTATAAATCAGTATTCTACATATACAAGTTTGCTAATTTAATTATTAATTCTCTGAATTTATTCGATTATCTAAAGTGTTAATTCTCTCAAGCATTCCATTCTCACACTCTGGGTGTTCTAATTCTTTAAACAAATGAAATCATTCTTTCTTTATTGTAGCCGACAATCATTCTTTTTCTCCCATTTCCTATATAAAAACTATATCTTATTTCCTTATCATTTCTAATTTTTATCTTAGCAAATTATTTAATTTACTCATTATTATAATCAAATTATAATTATTCTTCCTAGGATTTTATCTAATTATTATTTCAAAACAAATTCATTTCTTATTCACTAAAGTTTCACATATTATTACCCTATAAACTATGTCAGTTCACCTTTGATTATTTTCGTCAATCTCTCTTATTTTCTCTCAACAATTCAAGTAATTCTTATATTTGGATAAATTTCCTAAATTCGGTATTTGAATTTAAGTTTACTTTGGCCTGTTGTAACGCGCAATCGCAGTTTTAGGCGCGAAACAGTGAGGGATTTGAAATTCTACTACAGAGAAGTAGAATTAAAGCTCGTTCCACAATTAAGGACTTGAAAGTCCAACTCCCGCTATGAATCCTAAGAAGAAATTGGTGTTTTTTTTTTAGAAATGAAAGTTTATTATTTTGGTAAAATAATAATTATCTATTTATTAATCAAAAATTTAGACGAAATACAATTTGTCCCTAAATTCGGCAGAGATAAGTATAGAATTTAAGATATTTGCTCTAGCAAGAATGAAGAAGTCCGACACGAGTTTCTCATTCAGAGTCAAAATCGAATCTGAGTCCCTTAAAAATGCGTTCCTCCGACGCTGATCAAAACGACGCGCGCAAGCTCTAAGGCCCATTACTCCGTTTCCATTACAACTTCCATCCCTTCATTCACGCGGGTACAGGATCTGTGACGTCACATTCATTCGGTCAGCTCGAAACTCTCTCAACAGGGAAATTGTGGGAAATTTCCGAGAGCCTTCTCACCCGAGCTTTGGAGACGGTCGACTTAAGCCTAAACGGTCTAAACACATGGCCGGTTTCTCGAAGACATTTGAGTGTCTATAAAAAAATGGTCGGTTTAGACAATGAACATCCTTTCCTCTTTTGTGGCACTTTCCTTGAAAAGTGTAATAAAAGGAGAGAGCGTTCTTTATTAATTTTATGAGGTTCTGAACTCAAGATGTTGTCTTAAAAAGTAGATAAGTTCCTACGTGCCTTTTTCGTGGGAAAGAGTTTTAAAACTTGAGTTTTGCTATATGAACATAAAATAGAGAAAATACGTACACAAAAAGTCATATAGCTTTACTCGGCCTCTTGCCTGAGAAAAGTAATAAAACTTATTTCTTTTATATCTAAATCGTCTATTCATTTCTTAAGTATAACTGTCGATTTACCAATATTGCTTGCCAATTCTCTTACGTGTAAAGTTATATTCGAATCGAGTTCAAATTTATACCGCGAAATTCTCGAGGCGATCATTCGTGCTCTAGCGTGAAAAACGAGTAGCTCTGTTAATTCAGCACTCGAGTTACACTGTCCAGGAGATGCCGCCTCTGCCGGAAGTATTCTGAACCAACAATCATTCCCAGATTGTTACATGCCAGCACCTCACGGATATAGATGATGTGCTTGTCTGTGTTAGTAGTAAGGGTCAAATGTGTGCATTGTGTATCTGATGGATACCCACGTGCATGGTAGTCGGCACCCGCTACATGAATGAAATTGTAAACGAAAGTTCCTATTTCCTAATTCTTATTCCCTCTACGCCTGGCTGTTGCGGTCCGTTTTGAGTGTATTTTCTCATAATTTTGAAGTTCGAGCGTAGAGGAAGTCTTCCCTCTACGTTTCTATAGCTTCTAGTAAAGATTTTTTAAAGTATTTTAAAGCATTTGAATAATTTTAGAAATATATTAAACATACAATACATTTTCATCAATATATTCTTGACAAGAATAAATAAAAATAAATAAATAAAAATAAATAAGTAAATATGATATTACATATATACATACAATACAATATTTAAAAAAAAAATTATTTTCTATGATTTTCCCTCACGCCAAACTTCAACTAATTTTGACTGAAAAAACCTTGCCATCATATTTTTTCCGTAACTAGAACCAAAGATATTTTACCTAGATGCGGCAAGGGCCAAGAGTGGGGACATTTTTTGGTGGGGATAATTACTATTTAGCCCTTCGAGCATATACTGGAGTCAGCCTTGCGGGCTGCCGAAGCGTAACAGACTTCAGAAAGAGATAGCGAATTAAGGGTACATCCTATCTCTCTCACTCCGCTCGGTGATTGGCT